>CAUYQV010096912.1:0-47536 GCA_963574575.1 Galagoides demidoff
AGGTTGCATTCAGCTTTACATTCAGGTGTCAATTCTAGCCTCTGCCCGCCCACTGCCTTTGTCTCAGCTGCATTAGCCCCCTGAGGGCTGGCCCCCCACCCAAGAAAGTTATGTGCGCCCTGCCTGTGGCTGCTGTCAGAAACCCAAAGGGATGGGGCTGGAATGGTGTCAATGGCGTCAGCCTGCTGCTCAGGATGCCACTGTTGCTGACCTGGCGTCCCCCGAGCTGACTCTCTTCTCCTCATGCCCGCACCACAGTCAGCACAGAACAGCACCAGCCCTTTCCTCTTCCACTTCTCTCAAGGAGATGCCCAAGAATCAGAACTCCATAGGTAACAAACCTCCAGACCTTGGAGTGGGTGGGTGGGGACTCCTCGGAGTTCAATGTTGCAGGTGGGGAATATATACAGATTTATACAGTTTTACAGTTTTATGCCTGGCCGGAAGGTGCCATGGCACACCAGCAGGGGTAGGAGGTCCAGTTTTTAGGGGGTCTCTCCCATGGGATAGAGTGGGAGGAAGTTTGAACTCTGCTTGCTTGTTTGCATGGAGTAAACTGCAAGCCCTTTTGTTGTGGGGGAGGGGACTCCCGTCCGCGGTGAATTCTGTACCTTTTGGTTGTATTTTGGGGGTCACAGCTCGCCTCAGGAAGGTTGAAGTGTGCTCCTCAATCTTCTCTCTTGGCTCTGTCCAAACCATCAGCTAATTAGCGAAACTTCTGTCCTTTCAGCCTCCTTCTGGATAGGAGCTTCTGTAAAAAGCTGGCTGCAGTCCCCCATCTTGGCTCTGACCCCCTCGGGTGTCTAACTTTATAGGGACTTACTTGAATGTACAGAATGTGCCCAAAGGAAAGGTCTCTGGCAATGTCTACTATGGGAGAGAAGGAAAACTTCTTTTCCCAGAAGGTTCATGGAATGATCGACTCAGAATAAGGCAGATTAATAAGAGAGATTATTTACTGTGTTCTTGGGGAGAAGCACAGAGTGTTTACCAACTATCCCTGTGGGGTCTATAAGTTTATGTACCTTCATTTTGGAGGGGAGAAGTGATGAGGAATAACTAATTCTGCAAAGTGACAAAAAGTGGTTACTAGAGAGAATGAATAGATACTTAGGAGAATGAATGGATGAGACGAAAACACATTGATTTGTAAATGACTCTTGGGAATTATAGTAACCTGAGAGACAGTTATTTTATTTAAAATAATTTGGGCCAAGTCTGGTTGTGTTCTTAATCTTTTTCTTCGTAATTGAGGTAAAGTGGAAGAGAATAGAGGTCAATTGTTCTTTTGAATAGGTCTGGTTTTTTGTTTTTTTGTTTTCTTTTTTTTATGTAGAAGGAAGGAAAGCCCCTTCCAACTCTTGATCTCTAAGGGCCTTTAATTCAAAATGCTCCTTATATCAAGGAGTCATATTTTGGGGTACAATTTCCTGAGCCCCTTCACAGCAGTAGCAATAACGCTGAGTCCCTTTCCTGTGTAATTGTTTCCACAGCATCCCACTAGCAAATCAAAGATCGAGCCAAAATTCCACAATTATTTTCCTTCACTATTCAAAACCCATGTCTGACTTTGCCACTAAATAAAATCAGCAAATACTTTATTTGCCTTCTGTTGCTGATTTCGGGGAATGTACCCTTGTTTGGCTCTCACCAAATTTTTGTGCGTGCTACCACGAATGACTCACTGTAAATTCATCATTTTCTTGAGAAGTTAATGAAGACACTCTTAACGCAATACAGGTCATTGTAGTTAAAACAATGTCAGTAAAGACACGATATCTTCTTATTTGTCAATGTCAACTCGAATATGTGTCATTTCATGCTTTTTTTTGTTGTTGTTGTTCTTAACATATTTTCCCTGCTTCAAACATCTTGAAGTGTTGGTCATAAACTTCTCTGAGAAAATACATTTATCAGAATTTGATTACTCCCTGGATGATGAGAAAGAACTAGTTTCGATATAAAGTATTTTAATCTAAGGCAGTTCCAAATGATGTAGCTAAAATTCTAGAGTTCTAGCTGACATTACTGACACAGTCTTTAATTTCATTTAAAAAAAAAAAAAAAAGGAATAGAGGTGGGAAAGAAACAGCTCTCGTTAAACATTCATATTTAATCCAGTTTTGCAACACTCCAGGCTAATTTCTTACTCCACATTTAGTGTTCTTGACTTGATTAAAATACTTGGCAAGTCAACTTCCATGGGCCTCAGCATGGTGTCACCATCATGGTTTGACATTTATAGAGTTGGAATGTGTCCGTGGAATGCTTAGCTATAAAGATTCAGAATTATGTGTAGCACCAATACCTGAAATTATTTAAAAAGAGGGGCATCATTTCCTGTGCAACCTATACAGTGTTACCAAGTTATTTAAAATCGACTCCTTGTTTTGCTAACATACAAGCACAGATCCATGATTTCCCAAGGATATCATTTAGTGTGAAGGATGCATTTAGCCATCCAGCCATTATTCAATACAAACCAAGCATTTGTGACAAACCAGGGATAGTGCTAAGTTTCTGGGATTCAATAGTATACAAGACACAGTCCCTGTCATTCAAGAGATTATATTCTAGAAGGAAGATGGCAAGTAAACTGATACATTCCATACAGTAGGATGAGCTGTTGTAAGTTATGATACATGTTGTGTACATAGTAAATATATAGAAGGGTACCTACCTCAGTTCTAGCCAATTGGGGAAAGGTTCCTATGGGAAATGATGCATAAGCTGAACTAGAGGATGAGTAGGAGTTATAAGGAACAGGGACAGGTGTGCAGGAATATGTGAGTTTCAGTATAGAAAGAAGCTTTCCTGACCATCAAAGTAGTACAGTGTTCTAGAGCAAAAACTTGTGTGTGGTTGTGTATAGCAGGTTGTGGAGAGGGTGTTAGAAGTGATTTTTACTAAGCCAAAAATTTTGAACAACATTATGAGGACAACAGGAAAGTAAGAAACTTGAAGCCTTGGGGGAGGTAGGATGGGGACAGAGGTGGGCACCAATCCAGTATGAGTTGTAGAAATATTCACTCCAGGTACAGAGATGGGGCTGGATCAGACGGAGATGTGAGATATGCCTCAAAGATGACAAATACAAAGTATCACTAAGCATGAGCTCTGGGGTTGCTCCTGGCTGCTCAAAAACATGCCTCTGGTCTGTCACACTTGGGGAGCAGGGATATTTTCAGCTATGAGCAACTCTAAAAACCACCATTCTTTTTTTGCCCCCATAAGGGTCATCCTCTCCTAAACATAAGGTAGCTGCCAATGCAAAGGGGCTTAAGAGATCTGACAAGTTCACAGCCTGTAACCATTTCTTTCTCAGGGGAACCTGAAAACTGATCACTTAGTCTCCCTATCCTTTGGAAATGAAGACAACTCAGCTTTATGTCACAAGGTTACTGGGGGGCACAAATGAGGATATCTATGTAAACTCAACTGTATAAAAAGGGTAACACAAAATACAGGGGAACATCCTTAGGGATGACACTTTTTGGAAATTAGATTGTCAGTGCTTTAAATTTTTCTTTATATCATAGCCAAATTCAGGAAAAATTAAATTTTTAAGTTCAAATACTTTTTTTGTAACATAAATGTATTCTAATTGAGTCTCATAGGAAAGATACACTCTGACAAATGCATTGTATCATTAATGCCTCAAAATATCCCTTGAGGGTAAAAAGTATTGTCATTTCCATTTTACATATGCTGAAGTGGGTTATCTAAACTTGGTGTAATGCCAGTAATAGCAGAGGTGGGTTGAATTAGTTCATTCCACTTGACACAATGGAATACTTACCCTGTGCCAAACACTGTAAAAGGCACAAAGATAAAAGCATACACTGGGTTTTCCCCTTCATGAGTTTCCTCTTGTGTCTGTAGGATCTCTCTTGGCTTTGCCACGCTGGGAGAAAGCAGTTCTCCATGAAGGATCACATCATTCCCATGTAGATACAGAGTCCCCAAATGTTTTGCTCTGTGCTTGACTTGAATCCTCAAACTATAAGAGGACTTGGCATGGGGTTGACTCATTCATCTGATGATCCTTTCCAGCCCACAGACTCTGGATGAAAAAATCCCCAAATCGATTTCTATAGATATTATATTTTTCTGAATGGTGATGCCTTGTGTGAGAGTAAAGGTTGCAATTAAAATTTGTTGGGTGGATCTTGGGTTGCTCATCACTGATGTAGAGTCTCTGGATTCGAAAAACAGAATGTAAACTTTGTTTTTCCTGGAATCTACCCTTTAACGAAATGCCCAAAGGTAACTTCACCTGTGTAGTGAATAGTATGCAACTGAGATATGTGGACATGGGAAGGGATTTATATATTCCTGAGGTAAAAAGCATATTATGGTCCCACCACTATTTCTAGGAAAGACAGTCATGTGCAGACTAAAAAAAAAAAAAAGAGTGCAGAGCCTGTGGCTCAAAGGAGTTGCGCTGGCCCCATATGCAGCAGGTGGTGGGTTCTAACCCAGCCCTGGCCAAAAACTGCAAAAAAAAAGAAAAAAAGAAAAAAGAAAAAAGAAACACCATCTTTTTCAAATTCACTCATACCACATAAAAGTGATGGAGATATACCTATTAATCTTAAAGCAGGCTGATTTTTAGGCAAGGTGGATTTAAAAAAAGAGAGCTATCAATCAAAGATTGTGCAGATATATCAACAGCTACAACATAAAATAGATTTTATAAAATTTAAATTGTGTTCTGGACTCAGGGACTTATCCCAGTGTGTGTCAGTGGTATTTTCCCCTAAGAATCTGGTATAATAGGGCAGTGAAATAAAAGTGCAGTTTTCTACTAATGATCACTTAGGCTTCAGAGTCTGTGAAATTGTACAAAAAAATAAAAATTCTCTGGGGCTTAAAGCATAGACTGTCTTAGGCTATGAAGTACTAAAGTTAGCAAACTGCATTTTCACATTTTCCTTGGTAGTGAGAACCAAAAATGACACAAAATCCATTCTGTGATAATGATATCTTTCAGCTTTTTTCATTATTCCCTAAAGATCCAAATATCTGTCATTCGAACTGCTAGAATCTCTTCACCTAAGAAAACTATCTGTGTCCTAGTTTCCACTTTGCAATCTTGTGCCTGTCAATCAGAACCATCCCACTACCACAAATTAGTGAATAGTTATTTGCCAAATGAATTGAACCCTTCAGTTAAAAACCAGTAAAAAAAAAAAAATGTGTAAAATTTCAATACAAGGATATTTTTAGAGTGTATGTACCCTAAATTTCTTTGACCCTACATGGAAAGATATGAAACCCGTACAGATCTAGTCAAAAATGACCAACGTGGAGGATCTGGCTGATGGAATTAATGTCATCCTCAGGCATTTACTTTATTTTTTTTAATTAAATAATAGCTGTCTGTATATATTAATGCAATTATGGGGTATAATGTGCTGGTTTTACATACAATTTGGAATACTTTCATGAAACTGGTTAACATAGCCTTCACTACATTTTCTTAGTTATTGTGTTAGGACATTTATATTCTACACTTAGTAGATTTAACATGTACCCTTGTAAAATGCACCATAGGTGTGGTCCCACTAATACTCTCCCTCCACCCATCCTCATCCTTTCCCTCCTCTCCCCCCTTCATCTTGGGCTGTAGTTAGGTTATAGCATTCATATGGAAGTGTGAGTATTTATAAATTGGTTTCATAGTAGAGCTGAGTAAATTTACTTAGTTATTTTAATACAGTTTTTAGCACCTTAAAAATTACTGTAAATTCTAGATTTTATTACAACTTGCCCAAGTAATGAGAGAAGAACACCTAAATTGTTAGGTTGGTTGGATGTCTAAAGAGTAATATGCTAAATTCAAACTCTCCTTATAATAAGGAAACCAAGTACAACAAAATGAAGATTAAGGTATCACATTAATTTTGACATTTATTATTATTCTACATTTATCATTATACTTTTGAAAGATATAGAATATATAGGAGGTCAGTGTAGGAGAAATTCAGGATGGGAAATTATCACATTTTTGAATGTAAATACCACCCCCAAAATCTCAAAGTAAATGCTATTCAGAAGTTTGATATCTTCATTAAATATGGTAAAGCTAAAGATTGGAGGAAATTTCTATTGTACGTTGCAGGAATGAAACAGGAAAGAAATTTTTAAAAGTTGATATCAGCTGAAAGTTCCATGAAGAGATTGTAAAGAAGTATTATACAAATTTTGCAAAAATAAAAGAAAAAGTTTAAATGCTTAATAGGTAACCTTGTTCCCATTTCAATATGTTATAGACAAGTGGTATCAATTTAAATACAAAAGAAGATTTCAAAGGAGTAAAACCCAAAATTTGAATAGCAAGATAAAGATTTCAAGTTGAGCATGATAGGAGCAGTGGTGATGGCAGACGGGGAGTTAAAATATTAAATTAAAAATAGAAATGAAATTTGTCTGTGAGGCAGTGGATCATGGGTGTAATCTCAGCATTTCGGGAGGCCAAGATAGGAGGATCACTTGAGTCCAGGAATTTGAAGTTGCACTGAGCTATTATGGTGCCACTGGAGTCTGGTCTGGGCAACAGACCAAGACTCTGTCTCTAAAAAAGAAAAATGAAAGACAAGAGGGTGGGAAGAAGGGAAGGCAGGAGGGAGGGAGGGAGAAAGAGAGAGAGAAAGAGGAGAGAAAGAGATAGATAAGGAGGAAGAAGAAGAAAGAGAAAGAGGAGGAGAAGGAAGGAAGGAAGGAAAGCAGACTCTATATTGTCTAGACAAAATGCTAAAATACTGAGATCAAGTTAAGGGACGTGTAAGTGTTTGTTCAATGGTTGTTATGTGCCAGATGCTTAAAGACATTTTTATATTCAAGGAAAAATATACTAAAATTCTGCTTGTAAGCATGAAGGTATTTCAAAATGTAGGTTTTCTTATCATTCAAGTATAATGAGGCCAACAGGTAAGAAGAGGATTGCTGTTAAAAAGATTAACTGCAGTTTGTTACTCACAATTCCCAAGAGCAGTAGGCATGTGCCATATAAGGGGTTACAGAAAGAAGCACCAGGGTTGGTGAGAAGACAGAAGGAATGGAAAGAAAATAGGGCAGAGTAACCCAGTTTAGGACTGGTCAGCTTGAGGAATTTTACTGGGCTATGGGTTATGGGGATTATCTCTAGTTTTCCAGTGCCTGGTCCTGGAGTAATTAGCAAATAGTGTTTTAGTGGCCTAGTATAAGGGCTCCATAAACTAGGTCTTTTGGATATGGGCTCTGGATCAGTGAGTTTGCATGTGAAAGGGATGCTCTTGGGTCAGTGTTTTGTTTTTTAATCTCTAGGAATTGGCTAGCTCTTGAAGAGATAGTCCCTTCAGCATCAGCAAGGCTCCAGATGTGAAAGGATGAGAATAAAAAGACATGCTTCATACAGAAAGCTGTTATAGTAATTTCCACTCCACCAAAAACACTAGGAACCCAGACAAAATGTATAAGATGACTTCCTCTAGGCATCAGACAACAACCAGTACAGGACTATGGCAAAGTAGGACAATTTCATGATACACAGACCACAGGCTTAGATGCCTCAGAAAAGACCAGCTTTAGAAATAGTGCTATGACAGTCTTAGGCTAATGGTTATGTTGTGTGCACCCCAACAGAACTTTAAAGGCAAGACTCAAAAGGAGCAAATTGATCCCAAACAGCTTAATTCTACGGTAGAATAAATTCCAAAATGATTTAAGGGGATGTAATAAAATCTAGTACCTGATAACGTAAAATTCACAATGTCTGGCAACCAATCAAAAATACCAGGCATAAAAAGAAGCCGACTCATAACTAGGAACTCAAAAGAAACATGATCATGAATGATAGTGATGATGTAATTAACAGACAAGGACATTAAATCAGGCATTTAAGTGAGATATAACAATTCAAGAAAGTGGAAAAAACATGAACATGAGAAAGAAAGAGATAGAAAAAATAATCAAACTTCACATCTAGAAATGAAAGAATATAACACTTGAAATTAAAAAATTAGAGCTCTGGATATAGTCCACAGATTGTTAACATACTGAAGAAAAAAAAAAGTCAGCTAAGTTGAAGACATTGGAATGGAAACTATCCAAAATGAAACACAGAGAAAAACAAGTGTAAAAATTAATTCTTGGGAGGCTGAGGCTAAAGAATCGCCTAAGCCCGGGAGTTGGAGGTTGCTGTGAGCGTTGATGCCATGGCACTCTGCTGAGGGCAACAAAGTGAAACTCTGTCTCTACAAAAAAAAATGACTCTCAGAGTTCCTCAGAAAATTAAATATCATCCACCTTTTTCCCCCTTCTGGGTGTATAACCAAAATGGTTTCAACAATATATTTGAATACTTATATCCATAGTGGCATTATTCACAGTAGCCAGAAGGTAGCAGCAACCCAAATGTCCATCCATGGATGAATGAAAATACAAAATGTGGGATCTACTACATATAATGGAATATTACTTAGCCTTAAAAAAGAAAGAAATTCTCACTCAGGTTGCAATATGGATGAACCCTGAGGACGCTGCTAAGTGAAATATACCAATCACAACAAGACAAATGCTGTATGATTCCAGTTATATGAGGTACCCACAGTAGTCAAATTCACAGACTCAAGCCTCCTCCAATATCCAACCATCCCCCATTCTCTCAGCCTCAGCCAGCTGGACTTCTGTCCTAAACTGCCCTCTGCTCCCTCTCACTACAGAGTCAACCCCTCCCAGGCCTCAGTCTCAGAAGAAACATCACTTTTTCTGAGGAGCCATCCTTGCCACCCACCAGATCACATCTTTGTGAGATGCTCTCCTCCTCCCCTTTCGTCTCTTTTGGTTTGTAATTATATAGCCATTATGTGATCAAGATCTCTCTTTCCCACCAGGTCAAGTGCTCTTCCAGAGGCACAGACCATATCTTTTCTTTCCTTGCTATCGTATGTCCAGCATCCAGCCTAATGCCTGGCACCCAATAATTTTTGTCATTGATTACTCCAGTGTTGGCAAAAGCAAGGGAAAACAAGTACATCTGCTATTTTTAAAAGAGTCACCTTTCTAGCAGCAATGTGGCAATATATATTAAGAGCCTAGAAACATTTACACTAGTAATTCTGCTTCTAGGAAATAATCCTAGAGGAACACAAAGGCATAAATTCATAGGTGTTCACCTCAACATTATTTATTAGCACAAAAACCTGGAAACAATTTACATAGTCTTCATAACCAGAGGATGGGTAAGCACATTGCAGATTTTGGATATAATATTATGGAGCCTTGATAAATACTGTTTTTGAGGCATAATGACATGGAAAAATCTTGGGATTTACATTAAGTGGAGAAGGCAGGATATATGTAGTTATATACCGAATGTTCCTCAGTTTTAAAAATGATATGGAAAAATGTTGGGATTTAACATTAAGTGGAGAAGATATATGTAGATTTTGTACATTCTCTCTCCTTTCTCTTACTGAAAGGTCAGCTAGGCAATTGTCTGGAAGCTGCAGAATGCCTTTGCATAGCAAGCTCAGGTTAGCCTTAAATGGCACATATATCCACAATGACTTTGGGGGGTGTTCATGCAGATTATGGTAAAGCCCCCAAGCCACCCCGATTTTTTTTTTTTACTTTTATATCTGTCTGGATTTCTAAATGCTTTACAATCAAGATGTATTACTTTTTTTTTTTTTTGCAGTTTTTTGCCGGGGGCCGGGTTTGAACCCGCCGCCTCTGGTATATGAGGCCAGCGCCCTACTCCTTTGAGCCACAGGCACTGCCCCAAGATGTATTACTTTTTAATCAGAAAAAGATTAAGGAAAACATTATTTCATGAAAGAAAGAAATGTCTGTGTGTTGGAATGAATGAACACAGCACCCTGCTCAGGCACGCAGGTGGGAGGACCTTGCCAACACAGAGGCACAGCTCTGCGCAGCACCCTTATCTCACGGGTCTGCTCTCCACACGGCCTCCAGCTGCTGATACACCGACCAGCAAAGGTCCCATCTTGACCACGGAGCTCAAAGGTAGTGTCCACACATCAAGCACACTTGAATAGGGCCATCTGCAGACAATGGGCCACTCTTCTACCTCTAAGGGGACCCTGGCTTGGAAGAGCAAGGATGGTTTACTGATTGTAGCTGTGGCCACTAGATGGCAGAGGAGAATTATTGTTTCTAGTTAAAACTGGTATTTAAAGCTGCAGTTACTTTTCTTAGTTCATGATCATTTCTTTCTATTTTGGGGAATTTGATTGACTATTCTTCATATAGTCTCCTATTTAAGGCCTAAAGCATCCACAAAAACAAAAACACTTTTTCAGGGGTAGATTGAAATTGTCCAAAGGCCATGGAAATTTTAGCCCTGTCTTTCACTGAACACCAGGCAGAATTAAATAACGTTTGCCTCTCTTGCCTCCTTCACTGTCCCTCAGTGTTTCAAGTTATTTAGAAAGTGTTAACGAAGAGGTCATTTATGGTGGCTCATGTTTGTAATCCTAGCACTCTGGAAGACTAAGCCAGGAAAATTGCTTGAGCAGGAGTTTGAGACCAGCCTGAGCAAGAGCAAGACCTCATCGCTACTAAAAATAGAAAAATTACCAAGCATTGTGGCAGGCGCCTGTAGTCCCAGTTACTCAGGAGGCTGAGGCAGGAGGACGGCTGGAGTCCTGAAGTGTGAGGTTGCTGTGAGTTAGGCTGATGGCACGGCACTCTAGCTTGAACAACAGAGTGAGTCTCAGTCTTAAATGAATACATACATAGTATCAACAATGGTTGAGAGGTATCTTGCTGCTTAAAGCTAATGACTCATAGACTTCTGGAGAGGGGTCAGCTAGAAAGGAAGGATGGAGGCAATTGGGCAGCTGGGTAAGGAGGTAGAGACACAGATATGAACTGGGAAGAGACAATGATCCCTGACCAGAAGATTGCACAGGGCAGTGGAAAGAAAGGAGACCAAATGAGAATGGGCCTTGTTATGGATAGAACTGTATTTCTACAAAATGGGTATGTTGAAGTCCTAAGCCCCAGTACCTGCTAATGTGACCTTATTTGGAAATGGGGTTGTTGCAGGTATAATTATTACAGTTAAGTAAAATGATACTGTACTAGAGTAGGATGGACTCTGGTCCAGTATAACTAATTTCCCTATTAAAAAAAGGATATTTAGACACAGAGGCATGTACATAGGGAGCACACCCTGTAAAGATAAAGGCAGAGATCAGAGTGATGCATCTAGAAGAGTGATGCCAAAAATTGCCAGCAAACCACGGGAAGCTAGCGGAGCAGTATGGTCCAGATTCCCTTTCACATCCTTCAGAAGGCAGGCTCTGCTGACCTTGATTTTGGACATCTGGCCTCTAGAAACATGAGACAATGTGTTCTTATTGTCCAGGCCTCCCGCTCTGCTGTACTTTGTTATGGCTATCCTAGGAAACTAATACAAGGCTCTTTGTGGCAATGAAATGGTTGCAGAACAGGGATGGAATCCCTTCACTCACTCCCCCCCAGCACTGTTAGGCCTGATACAGGGGGGTGATGGCTGATGGAGAAAACCCTCCTGCTCTACCAATCTGTCACCACCTCCACAGCCATGCTTCTTAAGAGACTATTTCCACTTGCTGTCCCTACTTTCTCACCTCCATCTCTAGCCCATTCCTTTGACATGGCTCTTACCAAGGTCATCAGCAACCTCCATGTTATAAAAGCCAAAAGTAATTTCTCAGTCCTCACCTTAGGCAAACTCTCAGCAGCATTCTGGAACACTCCCTTCACCAGGCTGCCAGAACCCCACACTCTTCCTGGTTTTCCTTCTACCTTGCTGACCACTCCACCTCAGTTTCCATTGCAGGCTCCTCTTCCTTCTTGTCCCCACCACTAGGTGATGGCATGGGCTAAGGCTTGGGTCACTTCCCTTCTTTCTGTACATTTTCTCTCCACAAACACCACTCACTTCCTTTGCAGTTGCCAGCTATGTCCTAGCAAGTCTCCACTTTTTGTTTAAAGCAGAGTCTGTCCCTACCTCCATATACTTCAGACTTATTTACGGTGGTGTCACATCCTATTCAGGTTTACAGTTACTTATGGAAAATTGAACATGCCCAGGAAAAAAATCCCATGAGTACCCTAAAAGTGAAATAATACTCCCAGGATATTCATTCTCTCCCTGCTCCCCACACCTTAATGGCATGTTTAAATACAAGAACCATCACCTAGGGAAATGGTCATACTGTGCCAGGTGTGTTAGAACAGAGAACCTCTGAATAAAGAGCAGATCCACTTCTTCCATTTCACATTCATTCCAGAGCACATGCTCACTTGGCTAAAAGGAGGAATTTCTAGAATACTTTCCATTATCATTTTGTTTTTCTTTGAAAGCATGGGTAGTGTTGCATTTAGATAAAGTTGAATGTCTATATTGTACTGTCTGCTGGAGATTTCCACTTGGATGTCCCATAGACATCTTAAACTCAACACATGCCAAACTGAACTCATTGTATCCCATGAACCTTTTTCTCCTCCTGTGTTCTCAGGGAATGAAAGAACCATCCCAACCTGACAATCTTCATGTTCCTTCTCTCCTTAGACAGGCAAGGAGAGACCCAGCACTGACTGGTGGTATGTTTGGGATCAGCCTGTGATCTAACAGAAATGGTTTGGTGCAGGTGTGGACACACCTATGTGCAGTGGCCCTAGTTGAAATTTAGACTTAATCAAGGGACAGCCTAGGCAATCCAAAATGCCAAGATGGCTTGTTCTGAGAGTATACATAGGACATACTATTGAGGAACCTAAGTCAGAAGTCCTAACCACCTACATGGCCACAAAGACACATTTAAGATATCTATAAGGACTCTTGATGACCCTGTATTTGATATGACACTGTCCTGTGTGATGATAATTTGCCTCTGGAAAAACCCTGTAGAATTATGTCTTGGTTGTTCTCAGGGCTTGGCACACTATGGATGGCCTGGGGATCAAATCCAGCCCACCATCTGTTTTTGTAAATAAAGTTTTATAGGAACACAGCCATACTTATTTCTTTACATGTTGTCTATGGCAGCTTGTATGCTACAACAACAGAGTTGAGTGGTTGCTACAGAGACTGAAGGGCCTGCAAAGTCTAAAATACTTACTGTCCAGCTCTCTATGAAAAGTTTGCCAATCCCTCATCTAGACTGTGATCTAAGATTATACCAACGAAAACTGGATCCCCTCAACATAGCACCCATAAGACTGGAAGTTGGCCTTGATAGTAATATATATTATATAGCATTTAACTCATAGGAGTTCACATATGACTGCTCAGAACAACAACAACAAGAGAGACCAAAATAATGAGTTAGTGCAGCAATTTCAACCCCACCTCTCAATGAGCACATGAGATAAGTGGGAATTGTGGATCTACCTGTCCCTTCCTCTGTCCCAGTTCCTGCTTCTGACTGTGCATGCTGATTTGATTCGAGTGTTTACTATTCAATCAGTGCTGCTTAAAAAACTAGGTAGCCATCTGGAAGGAAATAAAGTTGGAATCCATACTTCATACCTAAATCAAGATAAAATTCACATCATCAGGGGACCAAGGAACTCCCCTGGCCTGAGGATGTCATTGGCAAGACATCAGTTTGGAGACATGAAAGATGCCCGATGTCCTGTGGGACCCAGTGACTGCAGGGGGTTTGGGTCTTACAGAGCTGGTCTGCATCCCCTTGGCTACACTGAAGGTGGCCCAGAAACTCTGAAATGTGTATCTTTCCGAGCTGGCCAGGAAGTGGGGCTAAAGCAGACAGTCTGGGATATAGCAGGCCAGTGGATCACATAAAGTACATCTCAATGTCAGAGGCAAGCCTTGGCCCCCAGTGCAAGAGTTCAGACAAATCCCTGTTCATTAGTTACGGGAAGATAGCTAGGCTATTGCACAACTCAATGACCATAACCATGGTGCCTCCTTTAATTCACAGAACCCTCAGAGGTCTGCTTCTAGACAACTCATAACCCATGGAGCTGGTCCAGGAGCTGAGATAGTCCAGGAAAAGATGGAGTAATTCTTACTTCATTTTTCAAGCAGATAACTAGAGATCCTGAGAGGAAGGGGGAGGGAAGAGAGTTGGAGGAACTTCAGACCCAAGTTGATATCTAGATCCTTGTAGAGACTCAATCACAGACTCTGAGAAGTATTAGTAACAATAAAAATAACAAAATAACAATGCACTTTACATGCATTAGCTCATTTAGCCTAGATGACCAACTTTTGAGGTGAATATTTTTGTTATTCCCTTTTTATAGATGAGACACATGGTAAGTTGTATATTTTTCCAAAGACTTGGACCCAGGATAAAAGGGGTTAGGTCCCCCAGGGGATATGGCAAAGACTAATGCCCCCAAACTGAGAGAAAACAGAGGGTAGAGGGCATGGCCTCTAGGGTGGCTTGCCATCTCCAGCCGGAGGGCATTGGAAACTGAAGAGAGACACCAGCAGTGGCTCAGTGATAATCTTAGCCTCTGGACAACAACCTGAGGTGTCCTCAATTCCCCACAGCAAGGTCCTGAGGTTCCTGAGCTGGGCTTCTTTATAAGTCTTGTTCAGTCACTCCAGATCAGCCTTGAGCTCCAACCCACAAAGTCACGAAGCCTGGTTGTCTCTTCAACCCCACTCACTAGGGCATAGAATAGGCGTCCTCAAACTACAGCCTGCCGGGTGTTTTTGCTGCCACTGCCTGTCCTGCTTAGCAGCTGACTCGTCCCGGGGCCTGCATTCTGGCCCGCCAATGGTCTAAGGGACAGTGAACTGGCCCCCTGTTTAAAAAGCTTGAGGACCCCTGGCATAGAACCTTGCCTCTTGCCAACATCTCTGGTGTGGAGGGGATATAGGATGGGACATTCAGAGTTTCTTTCTGACTGGCTGTGATCCCAAAGAAGGAGGTGGGATGCTGTAGAATTTGGCAGCCATCCTGTCTGGCCTACCAACACACCCACTGTGAGCAGCCCAATTGTATAATCCCCCCCCCCACTGCCCCTACCCCAGCTTTCTGGGTGGAGTAGGTAGGAGAGGGTTCTCAAACATATCTAGCTGTATTTGTAGGCTGGTATCTAAATCTGGAAGGCTTGGGATTTTTGAGACTGACTGGATCAACCTGAAGCATTTTCTTGAGTTCTGCCAAGAATCTCAGGACCTACCTGTTTGATTCTTTGGATGTCATCTCAGGCTATCTCTTTAGCAGCAGGTCCACTGAACAAATGAGCTGCTTAGATCCTCAGAGCTGAGTGCCAACAGCACTCCTGATAGACGGCCAGTGGCAGAGTAGGGGTAGGACACTTGTGCCCTACCAGGGGAAAATCAGGAATGTAAAGCTTTCCCAGTGATACAAATCCACTTCCCATCTTATCTCAACTGCAGTGTGCTGTCTGGCCATTGGGAGGCACTGTAGGGTCACAAGGTGCTCAGAGAAACCCAGCTACCATTTCAGTCCCAGCCTCCCAGAGGTGAGAAAGCCCCTGGGGAAACTTGCAGAGTTCTGGGACTCTGGGGTTTCTCTCCCTAGGAAGAAGAATCTATCCTAATTGTCAGGGTTACCTGAGCTGGACAATTCATGCTAGCCATGGCAATGGATGGTGCAGAGTGGCAAGGAACAGATGTAGTGAGGCCCTAGCTTCATCCCAGGTGCTGGCCCTTGGCACATTACCTGGACCAAATGTGGGGGGTGGGGTGGGTGTCATAATCCAAAATCTCTATTCATCTGAAACTCAAATTTAACTGGGCATCTGGGTTTTCTTTTTAAAACTGGTCACCCAACAGAAAGTCTCTCTAGCCCTGCATCTCTACAATCCATTCTCTACAGAGCATCCAGAATGAATTTACAGGAATTCATATCTGTCCAGGTCACTGCCTTGCTGAAAACCCCTTGACGATTCTCTGATTCCCAGTAACTGAGGGATCACATCCAAGGTCCTCCACATACTGGCCTCCTCCCAGCTCTTAACTCCATCTCCCACTGTTCCTCCAAGCCCATTCCATGCCCCCAGCATACACTATATAGCCCCTTCAATGAGGGGACACATATCCATCTCTGTTCAGCCACCTGAAGAACTCAAACTCGGTCATCAAACTCAACCACCGCTGCTTCCTGCCAAGCTCTTCCCGACATGTTCCTTCCCCCTCAGCTAAGTTCACCCCTTTTGCACCGTATAATGGCCTTTTACAGAGCACTTACTTAACTGTATCCAAATGGTCTGCTTGTGTGTCCGTCTTCTCCCACTGGACTGTGGCCTCCTTAAATGAAGGATTCCAATGTTATTCATCTTTGTAAGCACAGTGTACAACATATCTCTTGGCCCAGAGTAGGGCACTCCGTAAATGTCTGAGGCATGATCGAATAGGTGAATGAACGAATGAAAATTACTGATTCCAAATCTCCTGAAACCTACGTGGGCCACTGGAAGTGACTGCAGTGACAATAGTAGACACCAGGGGGCAGAAGAACCTTAGTTTTCTTTGGTGGGAGGGGATGTGGGGCAGAAAAAACCCTGGTTCTTGGCTCTGTTCTCCGGTTCCTAGGAGAGGCGGTTTTTTATTGTTTTGTTTGTTTTGTTTTGTTTATAAATCATGGAAACACAAAATAGGAAGGGACTTTAAGAAACCATTAGGACCAGTCCTCTGCTTTCACGTAGTTAAAAAATTCTTTCCGTTTCCATTTAACTACTTGCTTTCAGGTTGTGAAAAACATCCTTTAGTGCGTTGTAGACAAACCACAGAGAGATTAGGAGACTTGTTCCAGCTTACCCAGCAAGGGCGTGGTACAAGGAGGCCTGGGGCTCAGGGCTTCAGACAGGATCCCGTTTTGTCCTCACTGCAGCCTCACGAGGGAGGCACTATCATCGTATAGATGGAGAACAGGTGTGGAAAGGTTGTCACCTCCCTGGATGATACAATCTGGGACTTGGATAGATACATGTCTCCAGTCTTCCTTTCTAGTGTCCCTCCTCCTCTCACACTTACAAAATTTGTTTGGCCTTTTTGGGGAATGGGGGTGCTGAGGGGTGCTGTTTCCAGGAGGCAGTTTTGCTACAGGCATCATCTTGGGACCTGCTGTAGGAAAATCTGTCTGTTCTGGAGTCAAGGTTGGCTGTTGTGCTAGATCTTTAGCACCCAAGCCTAGACTATCCTTGTGGGCCTGAAATGTTCTGTGAATCCCAGGAGAAACCCCTGGGCTCTGGCCAGCCACAAATAGCCCTGTGGTGGCTACAATTAGGGACATGACAATGGTGAAACAAGTGAGGTGCCTGGGGTGCAAAATTTAGAGAGTCTTTTGCTCCTCCACAGGGCCGTGCAAGAGCAGGGTCAGCCCCTGAGAGTGGGCACCTCCTGACACCTTGTGTCCTAGAGTCCTCATTTACCTCACTCTTGTCCCAGCCCTGAGTACATTTCAAACTGAAACTCAGTCCTCCCTTCCTCCAGCTGCTAGGCCAGCCTTACCATGGAGAGGTCACAGGAGGCAGGGGCCCCTGGAGCTTTTTGAAGGAAGGTAAAGTGGATCACAGGTCATCAGGGAAAGTGTTTCATCTTGTGTAACTGCTTCATTGTACAGTCTCAACTCAATGGAGTATAAACATATAGTGATTTTCTTTTCTGTAGTCACTAACCATCTTAGAAGGGTTCTGGAGGCCACTGTACTTGAAAGTTCCCTGATGTGGGAGAAGCTATTTAGCCACCACTTCTTACAACCACTACTGCCCCCATCAACACTTAGATACAACTGCTCCCAGAAGTATCTCCAAAGACCTTTGCTCCTGGGGACCCCTCACCCAGTTGTCAGTCTTCTTGGATGGGACAAGATAAGACAACTCAAGAGCATTGACCTTCTGAGGCATCCACCTGCCCCGAGGAAGACTCGCTCTGCCAGCCACACTACTGCTGCTTCTGCTCTCTTCCCTGCCCTCTCCCCACTCCCCTATAGTTTGTTCATGGAGGCTCAGGGCAGAACCACCAGTCTGTCAACCAAGGAGATGTCCAACCAGGAATTAAATGACATTCTCCCCACTTCGCAACCCAACCCAACCCCAATCTTGATAGCATTCTCTTGAAACCCCTCACCTGGCCACAATACCGGGCCAAAGTCTCCTGGCTTCAATGATGCCCCTCTACTTTCTGCTTTTACAGACAGGGTGGATGAGGTGGGTACAGTAGAGGCTACTTAGTAGCTGTGCGAATTTGGATAAGTCCCGACCTCTCTCTGAATCTTAGTTTCCTCAGATATCAGGAGGGATGATAACAACACCTCTCTTGGAATTCTGGGCAGGTCCAATGAGATAGTATAGGAGAAAACTAGTCTGGGGCTTGATACATAATGGTTCATAATACATATTTGCTGTAGCTAGTCTTATTAGACCAGCAGGCATTCCAAAGGGATAAAGGGGTCAGAGAAGATTTCCTAAGGGAGCTTGAGCTTGAGCTTGTCCTTGGAAGAAGAGACAAATTTAGAATGTCAGATGGAAGGAAATACTTGAGGGTAAGTCTTGCCAAACATTGAAACAAATGGCGTGACCTCAAAGTTCACTTCTACCCTCTTGCATGGATGGTCTAGAGCAGGGGTCCTCAAATTTTTTAAACAGAGGGCCAGTTCACTGTCCCTCAAACCATTGGAGGGCTGGACTGCAGGTTCCAGGATGAGTCTGCTGCTAAGCAGGACAGGCAGTGGGGGCAAAAACACCTGGCAGGCCAGATAAATGTCCTAGGCGGGCCACATGTGGCCCGCAGGCCATAGTTTGAGGATGCCTGGTCTAGAGGGATGGTCATTCAGGTCGTCTGGACCAAGAAGGGAAAACCAGTGAGAAATCAGAGAGTAATGACATGGACTTCCTACTCCTAAAGAAATTCATACTTCCTCATGGGACAATGGAGGGATAACCCTAGGACAAGCTGGATGATCTGTCTCCTACTCTGTGACCTAGGATGACCCTGAGGCCCTGGGCCTGTCCCTCTAGCCCTCCCCTGAGAAATCAGTCCATAAGAATGGGTCTCTTAGTTGTCAGAGGATTAATACAGAACCCCTTCCAGGGAACTGTTAGACATTTCAATGGGGGCTTTCTAGAAACAATGCCTTACCTCCCAGGATTTCCTAACATTTTAGCAGCTGGACCTCTTGTTTTCTTCTTTCTTTTCTTCTTTTTTTTTTTTTTTTTTTGCAGTTTTTGGCCCGGGCCAGGTTTGAACCCACCACCTCCAGTATATGGGACCAGCACCCTACTCCTTTGAGTCACAGGCACTGCTCAAGCTCTTGTTTTCTTACTTGAAACCTCAGTGGATTTCTTGAGACGTTTCAATCTTCATTGTTTGCTGAATCCAGGACCCAAGAACCATAGTTTGCCTCTGTCTTAATATCCAGGACTCCGTAGGGCCACAGTCTGAGGAGTAAGCTAAGCCTGAGGAAGAATAGCTGGTGGTGCTCATCAGCTTTTGGTCTCGTTTGGACAAAAATGGTACACCACGCCCTGTTCTCTGCCACTGTGCATTGGTCAGGATAGGCTGGGTAATGTGGCAATAACATAGAAACCCTAAAATCTCAGTGGTTTAACACAGGCTTGTTCACACAAAGTCTAGTGCAGGTTGGACAACAGATAGCAAGGCCATCTGAAATGTGTGGCCTCCAAGAGCTACGCCGCAGGGAAGGAGAGAGGTAGAGAAGCACCTTGTCTTCGTTAGCTCAGGCTGCCACAACAAACTATCATAGGCTGGGTAGTTTAAACAATAGGAATTCATTTCTCACAGTTTGGAGCTGGGAAGTCAACAATCAAGACATTGGCAGATTAAGTGACTGCTAAGATCCCTCTTTCTGGCTGGCAGATGGCTGACTTGTCACTGTGTCCTCACATGGCAAAGAGAGAAAGTTAGCAAGCTCTCTGGTATTACCTCTTACAAGGGCACTAATGCTATTAGATCATAGTCCCATTCTCACAACCTCATTTAACCTTAATTACATTCTTACTTCAAATATATTCACATGGGGCGGTGGCTGTGGCTCAAAGGAGTAGGGCGCCGGCCCCATATACCAAAGGTGGTGGGTTCAAACCTGGCCCCGGCAAAAAAAAAATACATATATATATATATATTCACATGGTGGAGGTAAGGCTTCAAAATATGAATATGGGGAGGGGGAACACAATTCAGTCCCTTACAGCACGTAAACTGCTAACTACCACAGCCCAGAAATGGCACACTTTACATCCATTGACTCCCTCGGTCAGGGTTAGTCACATGGCCTAAACTTAATTGCAAAGTAAGCTGGGAAATGTAGTGAAACAAACGAATATTTGTTGAATGTAACCTGTGCCACACAGTGTCTTCTAGGATGAGCCTTGCTGAAGAAGGAAAGTCTTGAAGGTCAGAATGATGGCTCTGAGATGTAACATAGGAAACACACACTAGTCTGCTAGGCCGGTTCAAGGAGCCAAGACCTGGAACCTGATTCTGAAAAGAGTTCTTGGAAGGAGTAAGGAACTTGTTCTCGTGTTTTATTTTTCAAGGTTTACTGTGTCTCTGGCCCAGGATGTGAACACAAATGTTTCATCACAGAGATATCATTAGATACTTAGGAAATTCAGATGAATAATCATTTTCCAGGAGGAGAGTTAACAATAGGAGGAGAGTTAACAAAATGATGCCAGACAGGAATCTTCAGGAATCAGCTTTAATGAATAAATAAGCCTGATGTGTCAGCTGCACAGCCGTGGCTGATTTCTAACTTGCTGGAGAGCGTGTTTTAAACAGTGAATGGGAAGCAGTATAGCAAACCCATTATCTCATAGTCTAACCTCTGTGTGAACTAGTTCAACATTTGAATTGATGAAGTCCAAAACAGAGAAACTCTGCTGTTCTGATATGTCTGTAACTATGATGGAAAAATGGGTGACCAGGTGCCTCATCTTTCCTCCGTTCTGATAGAATGTAGATTAATTCACCAACATGTGGTAACAGAGCGTTTCTGGGAAAGGTCTCAGTGGTATGAATTGTTCTTATGTTCATGACCCTCCCTTACCATGGCTTACAGGGCCCAGCAGGATCAGCCCACACCTGCCTCTCCAAACTCATCTGTCTGTCTAACCTCCCAGGCACACCAGCCTCAGTTCCAGTCTAAGAGACCCCAAGCCCTTTGCTGCCCTGGGGCTTTTGTACTTGCTATTTCCTCTGCCTGGAATGTTCTTCCCATAGATCTTTGCAGGCTCTTCATTTTCATCTTTCAGGCCTCAGCTCAAATGCTACCAGCTCTTAGAGGTCTGATGACCTGTAAAAAGTCAAAGTCTCCCCACCTCTCCCTGTCCCCAACCACATACACATATACTCTTTGTCATCACCCAATTTATTTCCTTATTAACCATGATCACAATCTGCCCCTACCTTGTTCAATGACTTCTTAGTTATGAATACCTTAGAAGTGATTTCTCAGGGCCAGACTTGAGACTATAAGTTTCCTGGGGGGAAATAGGCACTGCAGTTTCTATAGCCTTTATTTCCCCCTACAGTAGGGAGAGGCACTGCTGACTCATGCTTATGGATACTTGAGTCCTAAGGTGGTAGTATAATTATAAAAAGCCCCAGGTAAAAGTCACTCATGAAGTTCAATTGAGCCCTACTTATGTATAAGTTTAGCATTCACTATATTCAAGAGCTCTAGGTTTCATGGTTGGTCCCTGCCTGCCTTCATGGAGTTTGCAGTTCCTATGGAAAGAGAATAAATTAACTAATTATAATACCGCTTTTAATTATCATCATCATCATCATCATACTAACAGCAGTCATAATGGCTAATACGTATTTTGTGCTTACATATTTTGCACTGGGCATAGGGAGAGGTTATAGATCCTCTCTAGAGACACTCACTGTTTAGAAATAATACACATAATAAGTGACACTTATGTAGTGTTTATTATATATCATTCATTGCTTCAAACACCTTGCATCTATTACCTCATCGAAGTCCCACAGTGATCCTATGATGTAAACACCATTATATTCCCATTATTACAGATGAGGACACTGAGGCTCAGAGAGGTCAAGTAAGTTGCTTGAGGTCACACAGCCAGTGAGTGTAAAATGAGCTATTATTAGTCATTAATGGGGAATTCCCGCCTTTGTTGTGGTTGTTGTTGACCCAGGTTGCTTAGGAAGTGCTACATCGAGTCCTCCTGCAGTTTAGATCCTGTCTGCTGATAGTGGCGGTAAACAAACAATGTCCTAGACACTGCTGAATTTTCCCATTGATTTTGTTTGTGATTGAATAATTTTGAACCTCAGTCAGTGAAGCCCTTCTTCAAGAGTGAAGATTGCAGTAAGTCATCGTGGCAGGGAAGTCATGTTTACAAGAACGTTGCTTTGTTCTAAGTTAGGATCTCACACTAGCCAGTTTAATGGATTCTATATAGGCTGTGTTTTCAAACACCATGCCTCCCCCAAGGAATGACCGAAAATACATTGCAATGTAAATATCCTCATATTTTATACACTGTTTACAAGGAATTGAAATCAGCGAATGTATTCATCCGGCAAATTCTTGAGCTCCAACTGCGTGCAAGGCGCTATTCTTGGTATCGGGACTGCAGCAGTGAACAAAACAGCCCCATACTTTCATGGTACATACAATGTCATAGAGAAAGACAGAAGATAAAGAAAACAAATAAGTAAAAAAAAAAGTCATTTTATGTTAAATGCTATTAGAGACAAATAATAGCATAAAAGGGGACTAGGGAGAGTGGGGGTCAGGTGCAATTTTAAATAGGGTGTGCAGGGTAGACCTCACTGAGCAAGTGAAGCCAGGGAAAAGGCATTTCCAACAGCCTAGCTTGAGGCCCTGATATATGTAAGGCTCTTCTTTTTGAGTCTGTTCGTGTTTGTCCAAGGGTACCCACCCACCAGCCTGGCCTTGGAAAGCCAGCTATGACCTCATCTCTATGACCCTCCTGTGATGTAAGGGGACAGGTAAAGAACTGCAAGAGGCACTCAAAAGTTTCAAAGGGGTAAACCCCCTCCCCAGTGCTATATCTGTTTCCAGGTTATCTGCCTTCTGCGTTTGTATGTTTAGTGTGAAGGCAGCCCTAGCACGGGCCTTCCCTCCCTCTTCAACCCCCAAGGGCCTGTGTTCTGCAGAGCCACTTCCCTCCTGGGAGTTGCAATATTTGCACTACAGAGTTTTCAAAGCCCAGGGTGTATGCGTGTATGTGCACGCGCATGTGTGCCTACATACATGCATTGCAAGGGGAGTGTATCTCAGACCCTCACATTTAATCGATTCATGTGTCTTTTGCTTCAAGCATAGCACTAATGAAGTCATAGCTGTGGATTCCATTTCTTTCATTCATTCAACAATATAGCATAGGGTTATTAGCCTGACTCCAAGCATCAGATAGACTTGAGCTTTAGTATTAGCCTATTATACACTTGCAGTGTGACCTTAGGTAAGTCACTGGTATCCTCTCTGAGCATCATTTTCTCATCTATAAAATGGGGCTAAAATGCAGTACCTTCCTCACAGGGTTGTCAAAGCTAAACAAGAAAATCTTTTCACTCTGGGAAGCTGAGAGGGTGGATTGCTTGAGTTTACGAGTTTGAGACCAGCCTAAGCCAGAGCAAGATTCCATCTCTAAAAAAATAGCCAAGCATTGTGGCAGGTGGCTATAGTCCCAGCTACTCAGGAGGCTGAGCCAAGAGGATCACTTGAGCCCAAGAGTTTGAGATTGCTGTGAGCTATGACACCATGGCACTCTCACTCTACCAGGGGCAAGAAAGTGAGATTCAGTCTCAAAAAGAAAGGAAAAAAAAAAGAGGAAAGAAAAGAAAATCTTGTTAAGTCACCAAGTAAAGTACCATTCCTGACACAGAATGTGTGTCCCATAAATGACATCTGCTATTACTATTAATTAGCCAGGCCTTTCTAAGCAGGTGCTGTGTGCCAGGCATAGTGCTAGGTGCTAGGAAGCTCAGGGAAAGGAATTCAAAGATGAGTTAGACAAGGCCCCACTTGGCTCTGTTCCTCACCCAGATGCCACTGCCACAATCTAGCTGCCTCATTCAGGGGAACTTGCAGCTGAGTGTGTAAGCACCTGGTGCCTGGGGTGGGGCCCACAGGGTTCAGACCAGGGAGTGTTGCCAGCTTGGTGTAGCATATATGGCCCCTTCCCTATAGTCTCCCAGCCCCCATGTTGCCAGATTCCCATTCCCACCTGAGTGCTGAGCACTAAGCCCACCCCGTAAGTCATCAGACAGAGGGTCCAGTGCCACCCTGTTTTGAACGCAGGAGGGGTCCAAACTTGGTCAGCATTCTATTTACCCTCTTTAGAGTCTCAGCCATTGGCAACGCATCCTCTCTCTCTACCTGTTCTTAAGAAGTGGCTTCCCCTCCCTGTCAGTGACTCTTTCTGTTCTCTTTTGTGCCCCTTTCTTTTTGCCATCCACCCCACTCCCCAATCCCTGTCTTTAGGCACTACCAGCCTCAGTGGTCAGTTGATGCCTATGTCGAGAGAGGGGCTTGTCAGATCATATCATTACATCATACAGGGTATGGGCCACTGGAAGGAAAGGAGGGAACGGGACAGGACTTGGCCTTTGTCCTGACTGATAGATGGTGCAGGAGGGAGTGGCGGTCCATGGACCAATGGATACCCAGCCCAGTGCCCACCTATGCAGCTCAGACTTATGTTGTCTAAGAAGAAGATAAGGACAGTAAGGGCCACGGCAGAGGAATGGGAACTTAGGCTAGACCTCAAAGGAGAGGGAAGACTGGGATGGGCTGGCCAAACTCCACTTGGAGCCCAATGGGATGTGCTTAATTGTCTGACAGCTGGTGGCAGGGACCTGAGGGCCAGGAGTGGTGAAAGAGATGTCTGTCAGGCCCAGGTATGGACCCAAGGTGAGGGCCAGGGTGGCCAGAAGAAAGGTACAGAAGGACCCCTAGCCAGATGGTTACAGGGCAAAGAGGGTAGCCCTTTCTGAGTCTCATTCTGTTCTGTTTTAGCTTTTATTTTCTGTGCCTCTCCCCTACGCTCTTTCCCTTCTCTGGATCTCTGTGTTATCCTCCTCCCTTTTGGCTGAGTTTCATTTATTTCATCTGCAAGATAAGGGTACTCATCCCAGAAGCTGGTGGTGTTGCCTCTGCTGCTTTCCATTCTGGTTCTAAGATCTGATTCTGCAAGAGCTGCCTCCTTAGCGCTGCTGTCCCAGGCCCGGGCCATGCCAGCTTCTATGCAGGTATGTCACCTGCAGAGAGGCCTGAGGGTCCCAGACTTAGGTTTGCTACTCCTGCTTCCTGGGGGTTGTGGAACTGGCCTTTTTCACCCAGGCTGGAGATGGGTGAAAATATCAAGTCCTGAAGTTGCTTTGCTTCCAGCATCAAATGGCTTCCTCTCAGCGCCACAGTCCCTTTCAGATGAGAGGTTAGCTCGAAGAGAAGATCTTTGATGTTGTTCAGTTGAGAAATCCATCAGGTGGGAGCAAGCCCGGAAATGCCAGAGTGAAGGGCTCCGTAGTCAGCTGCATTGGTGGGGCCCCTGCCCGGACTTTGTTTTCTGATGGCAAATGTTCCCCGACATAAACACAGGCAGAGCAGGGAATAACAACATTCAGTCACCAAACAAACAAAACAGGAATGGGACCTGCCTTGTACAGGGGATGGCTCTTGTTGCAGTGATGCAGCTTCAAGAGGCCTTCACTGTGGAATTTCCTGCCTTCAGCATGATGAATTTTCCATTTTTGTCCTTGAATGAACACTTGCTTTAGAGCTTAGTGGCTGGCCCATGGGGCTGAGCAAGCCCCTCTGGGAAATAGGCAGTGTTGCCTCAACTGGGCCTGGTCAGAGGGGAATGACTTCTTTCTGGAGTCAGGCCTGAGGTGAGTGTTGCTACTGTACCCCTCAAAGCGCCATGAGACCCATTGGCCTCAGGTGCCTGAAGCCTTAGCACGAACCTGCCTTCCTTTCATATCCCATCTTGGTGTGCTTCCTTCATGCATCAGACGCTCCAAGCATAGCAGGCGCATCCCTGCTTTCTATGAGGGGACTGTTTTCTTGCATCCCTGATTCTGAGTATCCTATTCCTCTTGCTTGGACCACCCTACCAGCACTCACTTCTGCCCATCCAAGAAACAGTATAGTATAGTGGTTATGCACCTGAGATCTGTCTAGGTTTGATTCTGAGCTCCATCAATTACCAACTGTGTGGTTTGGGGCAAGTCGTTTAAAATCTCTGTGCCTCCATTTCCATACTTGTGAAATGGGGGTGATAATGGCACTTACTTCATAGGATTGTGGTAAACCTTAAATGAGTTACTATTTGCAATGCACTTAGAAGAGTATCTGGTACATAGTTAGCACTATACCAAGTGTTAGGAATTAAGATCCAAATCCTAACATCCTTCAGGATCCCACTCAAATGTCACCTCCTCCACAAAGCCTTCCTGGTCTACCATAGTGGGAAGGTGCTCTCGCTCTTCAAATTAGCCTTTTAGCTGGATCTTTCTTGGGAAATTAACTATCTGGTATCATAACAATGTATGTACATATATCTGCTACCCAGGGCTGGGACCTTCCATGGGGCCTCAATAGATCCTTGAATGGAGTTGAGGGAGTGATAGCAAGACCCACAGGAAGGTGAGTGATAGGACCCATCACCATCAAGTTACGTGTGCCACAGTTGCTGCTGGCTCATATGGACACATCACTCCTCCCTTATCAGGCCTTCCTTGTGAACACTGGCAAGGCTGCAGGTAAAGTCAACAGGGAACAGAGTGAGGGGATAAGCCAAGTAGCCTCCACCATTTTGTCCCCTGATGGTAGCCATGATGCCCCTGGACCAGATCTGAGCTGCTTTACGCCCACTCTAGTCCTCAGATTCTGGCTCGCAGTAGAGCCAGATCAATTCTAAACTGAGAGCCAAACCCTACATATTTCCTTCCTTCAAAATGCAACCCGCCGGTCCCCTTCTCATATGCCTTACCCAGCTCCTCCTGAACTTGGGGTTCCACATGCTGCCCACTTATTTTCCTTTCATTCTCTCCTGGCCAAGGATTCTAGACACATCCAGCACTTTTCTGATATTCATTGTCCATTGAGGCTGAATTCCTGCTCTACCAGGGTGCTGAACTATTTTCTCTGTAGTTCCAATCATCCCCATATACCTTTCACTAGTCTGCTGTCTAATTTCTGTTCTTTGCCTGTGCCATCTCTTGCTGAAATGACTTCTCTGTGGGCTTCAAGTGACCATGGCTTTTCTGTATACTTCATTACACCTAGCATGGTGAGGGTGGGCATTAGCCTTGCCTGCAGTAGAAGCTTCTTTAATACTTCTTGGTTCATTTGTTGAATCCATGTGTAGAGAAGGTAGAAAATAAAGCTACAGTTACTCTGATAATATTTTTCTTAAATTTTACAATCCTCTACAAGTGGATCCCTAAGTATCCTATAGGATGTCCTAAGTATATAACCCTAAGTTACCCTGAGATCTAAATGACAATGCTTTGAGCCCCCTTCCACTCATTCTCGTGACCAGTGTACATCAAGAGCATTGCCCAAGATATTTGTGAATTTTGGGGGGGTAGAGGAATAGGGAAGATTTCTATTCTTGTGGCCTTCTGTGCCAGCCAAGTTCCTGTAGCATTGGGTGTGGTCTCTGATTTCACCACATTGACCAAAACATGAAACCTAGACCCTTCCTTCTGCCTAGACCCACCAAGAAAATGTAAGTAGTAGAATTTACTAAAGGTCTTTGGTGGGATGGAATTGTGTGTGTGTGGAGTCATCACACAACCAACAAACTTCATCTATCTGGCTCCTAGGTCCCCTTTCCTCTCTGTTCCTCACCCTTTCCCCCTAGGGTTTCTGAGGTTGCTCTAAATGCTTCTGCCCCCCTGACACCTTGGTACTTATTAAATGTTTGGGGACCGAAAATAAGTATCACTTTCTACACTCAATAACTTATCTAGGTATTTTACCAACATAGGTAGTTCTTGCCTTGTGCATTCTGATGCCAGCCATTAAGTGAAAATATGATCTTCACCTTATTAAGTGAGTGAGCCCTTCTCCTCTCAGGGCCTCAGTTTCATGATGTGTAAAAAGGTCTAGAACCACAAGATCAGCCCTGTCCAACAGAAATATAATGTGAGCCACATGTGTAATTTTATTTTATTTTATTTTTTATTATCTTTTGAAACAGAGTCTCATTCTGTCACCCTGGTTAGAATGACATGACATTATAGCTCACAGCAGTCTCAAACTCTTGGGCTTTGAGCAATCTTCTTGTCTCAGCCTCCCAATTAGCTGGGAATACAGGCACCCACCATAACACATGACTTTTTTTGTTTGTTTTTAGTAGATACAGGGTCTCACTGAGGATAATCTCCAACTCCTGAGCTCAAGCAATCCACACACTTCGTCCTCCCAGAGTTTTAGGATTATAGACATGAGCCACAGCACCCAGCCTTGTGTAATTTTAAATTTTTGACTAGCCACACTGGAAGAAACAGATGATATTAGTTCTGTTTTGTCCTTTATGTTAGCAATGAGGAAGCCACTGAGGACTTTTAAAAACAGCATTATTAAAATACAAATGACACATAATAAAGTAAACATATTTAAAGAGTAAGTTTTGATACATTCTAACCTATGTACGCACCTCTGAAACCATCATCACAATTGAGAGAGAGTATGTTCATCCACCCAAAAGATTCACTGTGACCCTTTTCAATTATATACATTTTGTTGTACATTTTTAATTTAACTCAGTATATCCAAAATATTATCATTTTAACATGTAATGAATATAAAGAGAATTAATGAGATATTTTACATTCTTCAAATCCCAGGGTATATTTTACCCTTAGAGAACATCTTCTTTTGTGCTAGCTACATTTTAAGTGCTCCATAGCCACACGTGGCCTCTGGTGATGGTTCTGCTCACATGGACAGTGAAGTCTATGTGATTTCAAGGAACCTTTTCACCCCTCACATTGAAAGGCTCTATGTGTCTGTATCTCCCAAAGCGTATCCTCATCTTTGGTCTTCAGGCACTATAGCACTTCTGTCCCTGATCACTTTAGATAGTCCTCTCTGAATTGATGCCAGCTTTTTGGTGTTTACCTAGTGCATAGTGAGCAAGCTGCTTCCTCAGGTTCAAGGTAGCTTAAACCAAGTATGGTTGTTACTGCTGCCATTACTGCTATGTACACAGCCCAGCTGGCCTCTGGTGCAGCCTGCCATCAAGACCCACAGTCCTCACTGCCCCACCTCCACTGAGGCAAAAGAACCCCTCTTACATAATCAAATTCCAGATCAGGCTCTGAATGGAGTCATCTCCGTCAGCAACAGAGTTAAGACAGCTCAGTTGTAAGATGTACCAAAGTTGCAAATAAGTGACTTTTGGGCTATGAATGAAGTTGGATTCAGGATTATCCTTGCTTTAAGTAAGGGCAGAGGTGGGGTTACTAATAAGTACCAAAGTTTGCAAATAAGTGACTTTTGGGCTATGAATGAAGTTGGATTCAGGATTATCGTTGCTTTAAATAAGGGCAGAGGTGGAGTTACTCCTAGAATATGGTCACTTTCCCTCCAAAAGGCCTTCTTAAATGGGAGAATAAAGGAGGGGAGGACACTATGGCTTCTGTTCTGGGAATCACACATGATCTTAGCCTGTTGTCCCTATGCTGGGACCTTGAGCAACCATTATGGATCATGAAGCAGAGGTGGCCATGATGACTACAAATTTGTGGGGGGAGGTGGTGTCATTGCAACCTGAGTATGCCAGTGGAGCACGCTTAGAGTGTGTTGCAAAGCAAAAAATGATTGATGAGTCTTGGAACAGGGTTCCAAGGCAAGATAGGTTCTTTAGTGAGAGGCCTCAATTTCCCTGGGGCCGAGTGCTGTTCACGGATACACCTATAGAAGACATGGGGGCTGAGCTGTGCCTCTAATCCTGCCCTGTGAAAGGGCAAGAACCAGGCCCAAATGCCCTCAGCACCAGCCCCTCTTTTGGCAAAGCCGAGCCTGGGGTCGGGCAGGGAAAGAGCTAGAATGGCTTTACTCTCCCCCTGCTTTTAGGCCAAAAGGGCACCTGGCTATGGGTGGAGGGAGCTGCCTCCCTTCCTCAGGGACAGGGAAGGAGGCTGGGATTGGGGGGCTGCGTGGGGCCCTGCAGCTCCCAACCGCTAGAGTGGCCATTTGAGGCCAGAGGGAAGCTGCAGCTTTTGCTTTTGCAGCTGTGGCGGCAGTGAAGAAAGCAGGAGGGCATCCTGAGGCGGGAAATGCCTATCAGTGTCCTCCCCAGCTGCTTCCGGCTTCCTCCTTCAAGGATTCCAGGGGCTCCTCTGTATCCTCGCCAACCTCCCTCTTCTGCCCCAGGTTCTGGCAAGCAGCTGTGCTGCCCCCCCTTAGGGTCCATGTAACAGGTCCTCTGAGGGGCTGTCAACTCCCCATTGTTCTCAGGACTTCTCGCATTCCTTTGGCTCATGAAGGGAAATGCCTAAAGCTTCACTCCCACCTCCTCAGAGATGTTTGGCCTAATAGTCACCAGCATTCCTGGTCCCTCAAGGGACAGTGCTTGGAAGGGTCTGGCTAGGTAAGTCACAATATATGTACACTTGCCAGTGGCCAAAGATGGAATCTGAAGGGCTAATCTGTAGACCTTTGAGCCTTGGGCGTACCCCAAAGGGTCCCAGCCAGACATCTTTTTCCTCTCTCTCCTGAGCACGTTTACACACTTGCCCCCACAGGTATACACAGAGTCAGCCACCCTATCCCCCATCCTCCCCATTTCCACACAGTTGTATATATGCCCTCATAGACATACTGCCACCCAACCCATCCTTCCAGGGAAGCCATCAGTTATGGCAGGGTGAGGGGCTACATTTGCTGTGGGTGTCAGACTGAGATTCAGGAAGCCTGCGCCGACTGACAGACAAAACTTCCTGGGTGGAAGGTGCCCTCAGTCCCTGCCTACTGTGTGTTAGACTAATAGGTGCTGGGAATACAGTAGAGAACATAGCAGATAAACATCCTTATCTCCCGGAGTTTACATTCTGGTGGAGGGAAAAGAGAACCAGAGACAAGTAAAATGTCTACTATGACGCATGGTAGTAAGTGCTATGGATAAAAAATAGAGAAAGAGGAATAGTGAGTAAGGAGAGGGTTTGCAATTTTAAGTAGTGAGTAGGGAAGGTTTTACCAAGGTGACGTTTAAAGCAAGTACTGAAGGATGTGAGGGTGTAGACCAGTCTGGTATCCAGGAGAAGGACATTTTGGGCCAAGGAAGGAAGAAGTTCAAAGGTCTTGAGGTAGAAATGTGCCTGGTGTGAACAAGGAATAACAAGGAGACCTGTGTATTTAGGGTGGAGAGCTTGAGACCAGGAAGTAATGGAGACTAGATCCTGTAGGGCCTCGTTTGCCATTGTAAGGCAGGAGACAGGAGGGGGCTACCAGAGGGTTCTGAGCAGGGTCTGACATGATCTGACTTGGGCTGTGATTATCCCAGCTCCTGTGTTGAGAATAGATTGTAGGGGGACAAGAGAGGAAACAAGGAGGCTGGTTAGGAGCCTCTTGCCATAACCCAGATAAAAGGTGATGATGTTTTAGACCATGATGGTAATAGGAGGTAGGCATAGCGAGACCTGGGCAGAGTCCAGATGTAATACAGGCTGAAGGAAGAGTTGACAGGACTTGCTAATAGATTAGATATAGGGCAGGATGTAAAAGAAAGAAAAATCAAGGATGACTCAAAACATTCTTTCCAGAACCACATGGGAATTGTCATTTACTGCCATTTATTGACAACAGGTGTGTGGGAAGAAAGGATCAGGTAGTGGACATATTACATTTGAGAAGCCTATCAGACGTCCAAAGGGAGATGGCTAGTATGCAACCTGGTCCACGGGTCTGGAGCTCAAGAGAGAAACCTATACCCCTTCCTTTGTGTTTTCACTTTTTGCGATGCATTGTGTCTATAAACAATTTACGGGATTACTTTATGAGTGTCTGAACTGTCTATCAATGACATCCTGTACATATCTTTTTGTAACTTCTTTCTTTGTTCACATTAGATTTTTAAGATTTATCATATCAAAACATCTAGCTCTTCCAATTTAACTCTATAGTATTCCATTGTATAAACATGCTCCAATTTGTGAACTCATTGTCCTATTAGGAGATTTGGGATTCTTTGAACGTCTTGATGCTTTTCCTACTTCCACAGAATGTGATACAATACTTTGTAGTGCTGGGCACACAGTAAATAATTGAATAATTTCTGTTCACCTCCATCTGTGTGCAGGGGATCATTAATTTTCAGGCAATAGGGAATACACCAAATCTGTTGATTTCCTTGTGCCTTATTCACTAAGCCAAGTCCAGCCAGATTTCTTCCTGGTATTTGGTTAGCCATGTTGTCCAAGGTGCTGGAAAGTAATGACAATGACTTTCACTTTTCTAATTACCTCAAAACTTAATGGCTTAAAATAACAAATGTTTCTCTTTTCATGGTATCTGGGGGTCAGGAATCTGGGTGTGGCTTAGTTGGACCCTCTGTCTTGGGCAGAGGCCTCTTAGAAGCATCTATCATGGTGTTGGCCAGAGTTTCAGTCACCTCAAGGCTTAACTGGGGGAGTATGAGCTTTGAAGCTCATTTACAAAGCTGTTGGCAGGAGCCTTCAGGCACTCAATGGTGATTGGACTGAGAGACTCAATTTCTTGCTGGCTCTTGGCTGCCCTCAATTCCTTGCCACAAAGAACTCTCTAGAGGGCAGTTCACAACATGGCAGCTGGCTCCTCAGAGCAAGCGAGTGAGAGATGGTGAGTGAGTGAAAGATACAATATAATCTTGGAAATGACAGCCCATTACCTTTGTCATACTATTTGCTAGAAACAAGTCACTAGGTCCAGCCCACACTCAAGAGGAGGGGATTAGATAAGGGTAGGAATAGCAGGATGAGGGACTCACTGGGGATCATGATTAAGGCTGCCAATCACAGAAACCAAAGGACTGAGGAGGAGACAGGATCAACGGGCTCCCATGCCTGCCTGCAGAGACATGGAGGATGAAGGGTGAGGAGGGCAGGGGACAGGAGTAGGAGAGTGGGACAGGAAAGCATCTGATAGAGACCGTTTGCCTCAGAACTTTGGTGATGAAAGAAAGTGTAACATAGGAATGTCCGTGGAGGGACAGGGAAGCTCTGAGCACATTTGAGGGCAGAGGGGAAGGAACCAACGGAAGGGTGAGCCCTGCAGATGATAGGAAGGGAAGGGGAAGTGTGGAAGGCAGACTGTTAGGAGAAGAGGAAGGCCATCTAGTTGTCTACCGATGAGCAGCACTTTTACATATACAGCTGATGGACGTGGACCACATAGGTCCGCTTGTATGCAGATATTTTTTCAACGAAATGCAGATCAGCAATACAGTATTTGTTGGATTCCAAACCAAACCTGTGCATCTATCAGGAGGGCCAACTTTTCATATTGAGGGTCCTGCAGGCTGGACTGCAGGACCGGAATACGTGCAGGCATCCTAGAACCAACCCCAGCCTATACCAAAGGGCAACTGTTCATTCTTATGGGAAACTTTATTATCAACCCAGTGAGGTTGGTAGAGCCAGTGATAGCATCATCCCTACTTTATAGGTGAGGAAACCAGTGCAGAGAGGTGAAGGGGCTTTTCCCAGGTCAGACAGGCCAAGCAAGGACTAGAATTCAGATATTCTGTCTCCAAGTGCTTTACGTCCAGTGCTGCTTCCTCATTAACCCCCAATACTTTCATCATGCTGTTTCTCTGCTCAAGAACCAACCTTGGCTCCCTTGTGCCTGTAAGGTTGAAAAACTCTCCTCATCTCACAGGAAACTGAATGAGGGACCACAGTTTTAGTTCAAGCAGGGCAGATGACAGCTGGAAATGAATAAGAATTCTTTGACTATCAAGCCAAATTGTGAGGTTTGGGGTGTGAGGGTGGTAGGGGGAAGCTCTTGCAGAGTGGGCTTGTGTGATCCATGCCACGGGGTCCATAAGACTCTGATTAGGCCAATGAGGAAGTGCGTGTGGGATGTTAATATGGGCCAAGTAAGGTCCCACGCGGGAGGCAGGCAGGCTGGGAGCCTGGCCCTCACTGCGGATGCACTCGTCCCCATTATTTCCTCTCCCAGCCACTCAGCCCTGCTGGCTCTCCAGGCAGCTGACAAGTCCAGTGAAAGAGTTTCCCTCCAGGCCTGGAAGGCCCCTGCGAGATCTGGGCAGCTGCTTTATCCAGCCTTGGCAAGGCCTGTCTTCCTCTTTCAGCTGGACTCTGGCCTGCTTTGGGCAACACTTGGAAACTCACTGGAGAGATGAAGATCTACCTTTTGGGAATCCCTGCCTCAAACCACACCCTGGCCCCCATCATGGACCTTACCCGTCCCGAGGAGACCTGAAGTACCTTATGTTTCTCCCAGCAGGCAGGGAACCCAAAGCTCAAGCCCTACCCTTTATGAATTCCCAGGACACTTATATAACTCATCCTGACCATGGGACAAGGAGCCAGTGACAATAGTCACCTATGATCACCTGAGTTACAAGGAGCCTCAAAGACCTTTCAGACCCTAATTTTTCAGCTAAGGAAATTGAGGCACAGAATAAAAAGGGGTTTGGTGGACCCTCTGAGTGGGAGAAGGGGTAGACCATAGTTTGAAGGAGACTCAATGCTAAAAAGAAGGGACTGTCAGGAAGCTAAGATAGGAGTTCATTTAAGCAGAGTTTAAAGAGGTTGGTCCAAGCAGCACTTGAGGAAGCATGAGAGTGGCATATAGCATGCGCCCAGCAAATGCATCATGAATAAAGAAATGATGATTGTTCCTGCAGGGGATAGGGGAAGGACCTGGCCATGGGGGTAGAAAACTGTGCCCTGCTCTGAGTCCTGCTGGATGCAAATCAATGAGACTAGAATAGCCAGTCTGGGCTTTCTTCCCATGGGAAAATAGGGCAAATGTGACCAGAAGCTGGGGTGGTGGCCATAGGGGCAAAAGAGTATGTTGGAGGGAGGGATGCCACACCCTTGCTTAGAATAAAGACCTCCCTTCTTGCTCCCTCTTTCAATTTTTATTGATTGCTTACTTGCCAAGCATTATCAGAAACACACACACACATACACACACACAAACATACAGAGCATTAACACACGATCCCTACAAGGCAGACACTATCATTATCTGCATTTTATAGATAAGGAAACTGGCCCTGAGAAGTTCAATGCCTTGCCCATAGTCTCTTGGCTGATAAGTGGTAAAGCTGGGATGTGAACCCAGGCCATCTGGCTTCAGTGCTTACACTGCCTTTCAGCTGAGAAGGGCAGCTTGTAGTGAAGCTGCAGTCCCTGCTGGTCAAAGGCACACTCACTCACAGCTACCGCTGCTTGGAGGTGGCATCATAGGGTACGATTTAGGGTTGCCAGAGGACCCCACATCTTCATACCACCTGTCCCTGTCAGGGGCCCTGAGGTGCCTCTCTCCTGGCCTCTCTTAGAGACAGCAGGGCCTATTAAACCACTAGCTCCAGTGAAGGCTTTGCCACTACTCTCTCAGACCTTTGTGGATTGATTAGCTGAGTCCTAAGGAGAGTGAGCCAGAGTAGAAAAGTTTGAAAAGGAAGAGAGGAGGGAGGTGAAGTCTGTTATTATCTCTGTTCATTTGACACTTATTAAGCACCTACAGCAATGGGCCAGAGAGGCCTGTCCCTGCAGTCACATAGTTCACAGTCTAGAGAGGGAGGGCAACTGGCAAACAGATTACAGGCATGAAAATCGAGGCCCACAGAGGTCAAGTGACTTGCTCAGGAAGACAGTCAGTGAGTCACAGAGCTGGAGCCCAGAGCCGTGCTCAGATTCCCAATCTAGTGTGATCTCCGCTGCTATGGCAAGAGCTAGCAAATGCAGAGGAGCCTGAATGAAGGAGAGGTAGGAGGCAGGCAGGGTTAGGCAGAAAAGTGATCCTAAAGGAGACAAGAGTTCAAAGGAGGGTGCTATGGTCTGAATGTGTCCCCCGAAATTCCTGTGTTGAAACTTAATGGCCAATGTAATGGTATTAATTGGTGGGAGCTTTAAGAGGTAAGTCATGAGGGTGGAGCCCTCATAGGTAGGATTGGGGCCCATGTAAAAGGGTTTAAGACAGCAGTTCTCAACCTGTGGGTCGCAACCCACAGGAACTGTAGTAAAGGGCTGCGGCATTAGGAAGGTTGAGAACCATTGGCTTAAGGGAATAGGTTCCTTTGCTTCTGAGCTTCTGCCATGAAGGGTTCCTCCCTCTGGAGGACTCAGTAATAAGGCACCATCTTGAAATAGAGAACAGTTCTCACCAGACACTGAACTTGCCAGCACCTTGATCTTGGATGTCCCAGCCTCCAGCACAGTAACAAATACATTTCTGTTGTTTGTAAATAACCTAGTCTCAGGTATTTTGTTTTAGCAGAACCGTGGACTAAGTAAGACAGAGGGGAAGGATGTTCAGGTGGAGGGTTGTGACTCAAGGAGGCTCAGTGCCTATTGAACCCCAGTGAAGTCCTGGGAAAGCCACAGTCCCAGGAACTGCACACGTGGCCAGTTCCTGGACAGCCAAAGGAGAGGCCAGGCCACACTCAATGGGCCCACTGTGCATTTAGGAACTGGGGAAGTCACTCTGCTGCTGCCCCAGACTAAATGAATAATTATAGACTTCTTACGGGACATGGTGTTCATGACACATTTTGAGTTTCCATGGCAACTGAGAATCACCCCACCACCCCCACCCCAACTCACAAGATGTTCTACCTGTTGTGGCCAGCAGCTGTGTCACGTTGTGAATAACACCCACCTGGCTTTAGAGACAGCATCTACCCCACAGTCATCCCTGGTGGGCGGGCTTAGTGGGGACAAGAGGGCAGGCTGGAAGTTGTCTCTAATACTTGGAATGCATCCACCACCTCCACTCACTGTTACCAGAGATAGGCCATGGGTCAGTATATGCCAAGAGTCCCCTGCTGGAGCTTGTAAGCAGGCATCCCCACTGAAGAGATGCTCAATGTTTAATATGCCTAAGCTTTAGTTAACCCCACTAGAGTTTCTACTTTCTCATCTGTTTTAGGAAGATATTTATGCCCATCTTAATAGCTCATTGTAAAGAAGAAATAAGATGACAACTATCACCAAATCCTAGCATAATGGCTAGCACATAGTAGTGCTCAAAAATATCATATCTAGAAGGTCTGTTCCAAATATTTTTGCCTGCCCCCACAATGGAACCTTCATTCCTCCCTAGATCCTTATTATAAGCCCCATGAATAGGTAGAAAGACAGAAGCTCCAATGGTCCTCTGGACATCAAATATCTAAAGTTGGAAGTCATAACATCCATTGATTGGGAGTGGTCTATAAACATGACAGTCCTGGGTTTTAGTTACGGCTATACTAATGACTGGCTATGGGGCCTTGGGAAAGTCACTTGTCCTCTCTGATTCTTAGCCTCTCCTTCCGGAGTATGAGGCAGGCTTGGGCTGGCCTAGACCAGAGCTTTTTTAAATTGAGATCCACAGAAACCTAGGTGCCTTGGGGGAAACTGTGGTAGGGCAAAAGATGAGACTGAATGGTTAAGGTTTTGGAGCCCTAGTCTGCTTCGATGGAATATATAGGTTCTATGGCTTCTAAAATAATTTGAAAACTCTGACCCCATGCTCCTGACTTTGGTAGGAGGAGATGGCTTATTAGCTGCTTCCTTAGCCCCAGAATGCATGAGCCCCATGGCCTAGGAACAGCCACACCAAGAGAGGCACTCAACCCCAAAAGTGCCCCAAAGCTCCATTGTCTCTCATGCCAACCATCCTGAGCCCTCTTCCTGTCCCAGATCTTCTGTTACAGTCCTAACTGCCCAAACCCAGGCTGTTCCCAACAGACACCTGGGAAAACAGTATGGTGTGGGGCCCTGAGCAGAGAAGGAGCCAGAGGGAACAAGCCCTGGCCATCTCTTCCCCTTGGGAGGGAAGGGCAGTTCCCAGTGGCCTGGCTTCCCAGGGTGTTTCTTGCTGAGTGTGGATGGTAGGGGTCTAATCTGCATTTGGGACAAAGCCTACCCAGTACTTGAGTGTTGTCATGGAGACCCAGAAAGGTGTTATTAGCGTCTTTTCAACTCGGTGGCCCTGTGTGGTCCGGTCCCGTGCAATTTTAGCAGTAGCGCACCATCACCCTGGCAACCCATTAGCCTAGTGTTGTTACCATGGAAACCCCAGCAAGGTCGATCAGTCCCAGAAGTTCCCAGAGGAGAAATGAGCTGGGGGACCTGCCCGTGGAAGTGTCCACAGTGCAGGTCTCCCGACTGACAGTGGTATGCTCTGCAAACACTGAAGGTGATTAAAGATCTTTTGCAAGCTCAGAGTCCATGTGACAAGAAAGAATTTGGTCCTGTAGAGTGGGAGATCTATGCTTTGTTACCATGGAAATGCTGCTTTTCAGGATCTCAAAGCACAGTGCAAAACTAACTCTTCCAGGAGAGTGAGGCTAGCAGTAAAGGAGGCTATGAGTCTGTCCTTCATTCACTTGACCATTCATTCATTCATTCAACATTTTGTGAGCACCTATTAATACAGCAGGCACCAAGTATGTCCTGGGCTCTCATGGAGGAAACAAGGCCTGCTCAACCACTTTCCTCAGTTGAAAAGAATATTGCTATGGAAAGAACCATTTTCTTGTTTCCATTTCCATTTGAGGAAAATATTGATATGCCAAAAGGAGTGGGACCAGAGAGTCTCTGTGTGTCAAGGACATGGGGCAGAGGGGAATGTTTGCTTGCCTTTACCTTCTGTTTTAGCCTAGCCCCTGCTTCACTCTTCAGGAAACCAAGATCTTTGTATGGTTTGGATCACCAAAGGCTTGGCCAGGCGTGACAGAAGATTCTAGCAGCCACAGCTATATGAAGTTAGAATAGGCTACTTTTGGAAGTAATGAGATCCCCATCACAGGAAGTATGTAAGCAGAGGCAAAAAAAAAAAAAACTATTGAGTGAGGATTGTATAGAGACCATAGAGTACAATTATTAAGAGCACAGGTTCTGGAGCCAGACAGCCAAGCTTCAGATATTGGCCCAGTTTACTTTGTGACTTTGGGCACTTAAGTGTGCTGAGGTTTTGTTTCCTCCTCTGTAAATGGGGATGATAAGAGTTTCTACCTCATGAGGCTGTTGTGGAGATGAAATGAGTATAGTATATGTAAAGCACTTGGAATAGTACCTAGCGTGTAAGTGCCCCTTAGCTTGTATTATCTAATGATGGCTCAAGTAAGGTCTCTGCCAAGCCTGGGACTCTATATAACCGTTATTTACAAGTCTTCCTGCACACCCTGGGGACAAAAAAGGGACTCTGGCAAGGCTGAGGAGACTCTGCACTGACCAAGGAGAGGGCTGAGGGTAGCACCTAAGAGCTTTGAACTCACTGCTTGTATACTTCCAGCAATAGTTTGCTTTTCAAAGTATGAGCTTAAAGACAACAGTAAGAGGTACAATTATCACCCCCATGTTAGAAATAAGGGAAGTAAAGCTAGGAGGTGAAGACTGGACTAGCTACCAAGTGACAGAACCAGGATGGAAGCCTCCTCTCTGTCATACCACCTCAGGGACACCAAATGAAGAAGACAGCAGTTGAGGGATACAAGTCATGGGGTGTGCATAGGAGGAGCCCAGCACAGTAGTAACCTGTGGAAAGCTGCTCCTCTGCATGTCTGCAAGGAGTCGCTGGAGCCAAAGCAGAGGGCATTTCCTAGAAATGCTATGGGTGTGGCTGGTATACTCCACCCACGGACAAACTACAAGGCTAGGCCTGTGTGTGAGCATTTAACTTGAAGCTGAACTTGGATCCTCCAGAACTCCCATCCCTCTGAGCTCACTCAGAAAGCTTTCCCTTTGGGCAAAGTCCAAGGGGGTCATTAGACTCTGACACTTCTCCTCTCAACCTAATAATAGCTCGAATGTTTAACGGATGGCTAATGGCCTTACCAAAGGATTTTGCTTTCTGAGGCTAGCAAGTGGGTTAGTGTTTTCATGCCATTTGGAGGAGTGATAAAAAGGGTTGTTAAAACAAAACAACTTTCTATTAGGCTTGATAAGAAACCTCCTAAAGCTCTAGGCTAAAGTATGCATATTACCTGGGAGGGTAGGAATTAGACAGAACCAATATTAAAAATCTTTGATAACCAGCGTGGCACAGGCACCAACTGATCAGAACATTTGCTGGCCAGTAACACCCTGTAAGGCTATACCAGCCCAGACAAAGGAAAAGAGCAACCCTGGATGTGGGCCTTGGCTGGGATGAGGGATGGGAGATGCTCCTTGAGGCCTTTCCCATGAGCATGCAGGAATCAGATCTGCTTCTTGCCTCCAGAAGCTTGAGAGTTCCCACAGTAACTATGGGGGTTCAGGGGGCATACCTGGTAGGGGAAAAACTGGTGGGAACATGGGGTTCACAGGAGGAAGAACTCCTTGAACCAGCCCAAGAGCCAGACAGCCTAGATCAGTTCTGTAGAGATATAAATGGGGCCTGGTATGGGCCCAAAGACCCAGATGCTGGCCTTCACCCTCACAGGCTTCACCCTTGGGACCCTTGGGTGGTAACTTCTTTCCCTCTCCCACTCATATACCATGCACAAGCACAGTTAATATACATGGGTCATTATGAAAGTTTTGAGATACACAAATATCCAGAAAGGTAAAAATCTGCATGGATAGAAGCAAATGAAGCCCTCCTGGCAACACTGATAAGCCGAGCAAGTAGAAACTTGTGTGGGTGAATCAGAAAGGATGCTGTCAACTGAGTTTCTTGGAAGTGAAACAATGGGCCAAAACACCAAGTCTGTCTCAAAACTTTTGTAGTGACCTACGTACACACAGACTGTAATATGCTACACGTCTAGGAGCAAATACGCATACACATTCAGTATTCACACCCATGCCCATGACGTATGGATTGTGTCCTCACGCCCTGTCAAGACAAGCACGCCCACTAATTCATTCAGACTCAGAATCCTGGAGCAGAAGTGACTTTAGAGCTGCCCTTCTAAGCGAGTAAGCTTTGACTAATCCCAATCAGCCCTCTGTTCACAGACACCTTGGTATTTGTTCTTCCTCATACCTCCTATAGAACAGGAAAAATGAGGGGATCTGGGAAGCTTCCTTTCAATGGCCTGGGCCTGGGCTGGTCGCAGGCTGCAAGAAGTTCCTGCAGTTCCTGGACTCAGCCAGAAGAGGGCAGTCTCTCACACCGCTCTTTCCCCTCCAAAAATTAAGCGGGATTGGAGGAAAAAGGGAGGCCTGGCGCAAGGAAAGGAGAACGTGCAAGAAGCTTTCAAAGTTTCTGGCCTGCCTCAGAGCTGGCTCAGGGGCACGCAGCCATCTTCCGGGGTTGGGAGAGGCCTCAGCCCCTCTTGATCAGCTAGTAAAATCAATAGAGCATTGGGTAAGTTACGTATTGCGAGAACATGCCTTTGTTACCATAGTGTGCCTTGCCTGCTCAGCCTGAGCCAGGAGTTGGCCAGCGCATAGGAGTACAATGGAATCCCTCATTCCGCAAGGCACAGCATCTCTGGGGGCTGCTTCATCGTCTGTGAAATGGGTTTGAGAATAAACCATATCTGCTCCCTCCCTCTTTGGAATTTGAACACAAGCCCTGTGCTCCCTCTGCCAAGACCTCCCTTCTTCAGCTCAACCCCTACTCACCCTTGAGCTCCCTGCTCCCCCTTCTCCTCCAGGAAGCCTTCTCCCACTCCCACCTCTCAGCTAGAACTTGTGCTCAGTGACAAATTTCCTAGAGGCCTCTGCTCTTCCCCCAGAGCCCTTGCCCTTCCTGGTCAGACATTGGGACATCTGTCTCCCTGTTAGTGCTGTAAGGAATGTGGTTCAAAGTAGGCACTCTATAAGTATTCTGTGAATACTCTATTCTGTGGTACTCTTTACTATACCAAACATTTTAACTTCAGAAACTTCAGTGTCCACAAGCCTGAAATGGAGCTAGGGATTATTATTTCCATTTCAGAAACAATAAAACTGAGGCCCAGAAAGGTGAAGTGACTGACCTAGACTCGGTACTTGGAAGAACCAAGATTTTTAAGTCTTTACATCCCGTGCTGCAAGGTACAAGGCTGTGCTGGAAGGTACGATTGCTATATTCTCTCATCATCACTGTCAGCATCATCACCTTCATTGCAGTTATGGCCATGCTCAGTCTGTTCAGGAAGTGTGTGGTTGGCAAGCACAGGGCTTTTGGTGGGGTGGGGGGACAAACTTGGGTTCCAATCCTGGCCTCACCTGCAGGTGACCTTCAGGGATAAGGGGAGAATCCAATGAGGCTTCACAGGGAAGTGGGCCTTGGCCGGCAAGGACTGGGAAAATTGGGGGCAGGCGCAGAACCTGCAAAGGGAAGTCTGGGGAGACTAGAGGAGCACCAGAAATGGAGTTTGGGGTAACTTAGACTGAGGCCTTCCCAGCTTCTGCTTCCTTAAATGTGGGTATGAAGCTCCTTCTCTTGAAGGAGGCCAGTATACACAGTCAGAGCCAGGAGAGCAGTGGGGCAAGGGACATAGAGGGTGCCAGGGCAGTAACAGTCAGTGAGGGCTGGCACACCCTATCCACAGACTTCCTCCACTGTCCCTCCCATGGTGTCCTACACAGGGCAGGCTTTTTTTTTTACCTGATTATCTTGGCAGAGGATTGATTAGGTGGGGTAGGAGCTTTTCCTATGTTTGGCTTCTGAAAGTTTGGGCTTAGGTTGAAGGAGGTAGAGCTCCTTTTTGAAAATTGTATAAGGCGTAGGACCTAAAATGTGCCCAACCATTTTGGGAGTGGAGATGAGAGTAGAGAGGGCTGTGGAGCTGAGCTGGGAGGTATTCCAGGGTAGGGGAAGGGAGGAAGGAGGAGAATCAGATTGGATGCTCTCTGACATGCTAGAGGCGGAAGAGGTGAGTGGTGAGACCCCTCCTCCCCACTCTCCATCTGTCAGTGGGACCTCTGCCCTCCCTGCTGTGTTCATCCTTCTGTATCTTTCTATATCCCTCAGACCTGAGGAGGTGGGAGTTCCCAAAGGATGAGAGAGAAACTCTAAGTTGGTGACTAAAGAATGTCACCAGCCTCTATCCCCACACTTGCCAAGAAGAGAGCCAGACATGTTCCTGCCTAAGCGGAAAAGCCGTTCTGCTGCCCTGGGACTGAGGGTGCCAGAGCAAAGCCCCCTCCCCTACAGTTGAGAGGTGACTGCAACCCTGCAGGGAATGCTTGGCACTTCAACAGTGCCTTTGCCTTCTTAAAGCAACACCAGCTTGGTTCTCTTGGTTCATTTTCTCATACCACAGAAGATCCTCGGACTAAGAATTTAACCTCCCCGTGCCTCAGTTTCCTCAGCTATAAAATGAGGTTATGATAGGAATAGGTTAAGTTCCTTGAACAGTGCTTGGCATATGAGAAGCACTCTCTAAGAGCTTGCTAGAACCATCTAGCTATGTCCCCTTAAGCAGGTCACTTTTTTGTATCCCACTTTCTTCCTCTGTAAAAGTGAAGGGCGTTGGGGTACTGAATGACCTCGCAAGGCACCTGTCAGCTCTGACCTTCTAGATAGAACTCTATGTGTCTGAGGTAACAAGAGTGGATATTGTTGTTCTATAAAAATAGATGGGGGGATAGAACCCCTCAAAGATGAACTGGCCAAGCTGGGCTTAATATCCAGAGTTCAGAACTTCGGGTTTCACACCACTGGGCTAGCTCAGCAGTAACCTGCCATTTTCTAACACTCAGGGAAGGTCAGATAACATTTGGTTTGTACAATGGGAGAAGTATGAAATGGAGGTTTCAGCTCCCCTGGGGTTAAAAGAAGCTTGTGTAGACCTATATAACCCAACAGTAGCCTTACTCACTGGCTCAGGTTCCCATTTCCCTAACACGTTCTCCCAGAGCTTCTAACTATAAGTCCCTGTGCCTCCAGAGGGCAGCCTGAAGCACCCTCACTGTTTGCTAGGACCCTAACAAAGCCCTATTCCCAAGTAGGTGCTTCACGCCCGCCCACCCACCGAAGTGGCTCCAGGCAGGTGAGGCTGAAGAGAGATGTTGCTAGGCTAAGTGGCAAGCCCTAGGCAGAAACAGATTCAGAACCACCAGGTTACTGGACCCCTGGCCTTATGTAGGAAGGAACAGTGCAGTCCAGGCAGATCTCACAATTCCAGCCCAGGGTCCCCAGATCAGGTGTTAATGAGGAGCACTTAGCACCTCTGGAGAGGCTCCCTGCCTGCTGCCCAAGCTAAGGTTTCTGCAAGGGAAAGTGCTCCAGGCCTAATCTGTCCCCGGGGAGGCCCTTTGAGTTGTCCAGGAGACTGGAAATTTTCAGTGGCTGAGGCACACTCAGGGTGGGAAGGCAGACCCCTAGCAGGAGCGGAGCAGCTGTCATAGTCTGTTTTCTGTCGTTACGACAGAGTACTACAAATTGAGTAATTTATAAAGAAAAGAAGTTTATTGAGCTCACGGTTCTGGAGGCTGAGAAGTCTAAGAGTGTTGCCACCCAGCCAGGTTCATCTGCCTGCTGCCTGAGAGGATGCCAATGTCCAGAAACAGCGAGGTTGACAGCAGGGTTTACAGCCGAAAAAGAGTTTATTCCACATAGCACTAAGCAGGGAGACAGGAGACATTTTTCAAATCCACCTCCCTGAGAATTAGGGGAACAGGGTTTTTAAAGACAGTTTGGTAGGCAGAGAGTTACTGATTAGCTGATTTCAGGGCAGAAGCATTAGTCCTTTGGTATGGACTAGGTGGGTCAGTTACTAGAATGAAGAGCCTTGGGTGAAGGGTGTAAGACCAGTTGAGTTAGTTTCTTGGTCTGGGTATTTCAGTCAATGCGCTGGAAGGCAAGACCTGGAAGATAGCTCAAAAACTACCCCTAAGTTCTGAACAGGTGAGGTTATTTACAGAGAAAAGTTAGACATCTCTGCAGCTACTACTTGTGCCCTCTAGAGCAGCAATTAGAGGGAAGCAAACAAGGGGACAGTGACTATTATCAAGCAAACGAGGGGACAGTGGGCTGATTATTATCATTTTAGCTAAGCCTGTTCCTTCAAAGAGTTTGATTATTATCATTATTTTAGCCAGGATTGTTCCTGCACAGAGTTTGGGGGGGTTCTTTATTCTATTTTTTTTTTTTTTTGCAGTTTTTGGCTAGGGCTGGGTTTGAACCCGCCACCTCCGGCTTATGGGGCTGGAGCCCTCCTTTGAGCCATAGGCACCGCCCTCTACTTTTTTTTTGTTTGTTTGTTTTTTGAGGCAGAGTCTCACTTTGTCACCCTCACTAGAGTGCCATGGTGTCATAGCTCATAGCAACCTCAAAATCTTGGGCTTAAGCAATTCACTTGCCTCAGCCTCCCAAGTAGCTGGGACTATAGGTGTCCGCCACAATACCCAGCTATTTTTAGAGATGAGATCTTGCTCTGGTTCAGGCTGGTCTCAAACTCAAACTCATGAGCTCAGGCAATCCACCCACCTCGGCCTCCCAGAGGGCTAGGTTACAGGCATGAGCTGCGGCTCCCGGTCTGGGTCAGGGAAGTCCTTATTCTAGTTCTTGCCTTGAGTCCCTTCATCGATCTGTAAGGGCAGTTTCAAGAGCATGGCACTGGCATCTGGCTGAGGGCATCACATGGCAAGAGGGTAGAGTGTGCCAGCTCAGGTCTCTTTTCTTCTTATAACGCCACTTGTCCCATCATGGAGCCTCTACCTAATGACCTTCTCTATCCTAATTACCTCCTAATGGCCCCACCTCCAAATACAATCAACATATGAATTCTGGAATTAAATTTCTAACATGTGAAATTTGGGGGACACATTCAAACCATAGCATCAGCTGACTCGGCTGAGGACAGCCTCAGATTTGAGGTTTGACGTGCCAATTAGTTTGCTCTGTGAATTTGACCTCTCTGAGACTCTTCTCTCCCATCTATAAATTGGGGGTAATGATAGCTGCCCTGTCCACTCCTCAGGGCAAGAGTGAGGCTTAGATGTCATAATAGCTCCCACTTAAAATGAGCTTCTAACATGGGCTAGGTACTGCATCAAACACTTTACCTGCATCATCTCATTTAATCCTAACCACAGCACTGTAAAGTAGGCAGCAGCACCCTGCCCAGTGCAGAAACACAGGGTCCCCAGATCAAGACTCTTGCCACAAGGTCACACAGATGAGTAAATAAATGGTGGTACCAGGGTTTGAATACTAATCTGACTCTAGACTTTCCCTTCCACTGAAAGCACTGTTAATATGATTATTATCAGAGGACATCTCATAACCAGTTTATTAAATGCTCTTAATTGTAGACCTTGCTGGAGAATGTAAACCTTCCCTTAGGCTCCAGGCAAGGGTTCTAGGGGTGAACTGAAGGGCTTGCAGATGCTTCATTTGAAACAGAGTTTGGCAAACGATGGCCTGCCTCCTGTTTTCATAAATAAAGTTTTATTAGAATACAGCCATGCACATCAGTCTATGTATTGTCTATAATTGCTTTTGCACAACAACAGCAGACTTGAGTAATTGGGAAAGAGACCATCTGGCCCACAAAGTCAAAATACTATCTGGCCCCTGATTTTAACCATTCAAGAAAGTGTCCCAGATGTGGTCCTGGCCTTTGGCTGAAGTCCAAGAGGGGAGTCCCTTGCTGGGCTCCCTCTCTGAGCACTGGCCACTACATAGGGAAAGCTGGCTTTGCAAAGGAACCCTAGAGAAGCCATCCTTTTGTGGGTTCCAGAGAAATGCTGGCTGAGAAAGTGACCTTTCTAGAGCCAGGAGAGGAAAGTATTAAGTAAAGCTCTGCCATCTCCTTTGGCAGTTAGCTGCACAAACTCACTCTGGTCAGAAAGAAACTTTGGATTAAGAAATTTCAGTTGGGGGGTATTGTCCGACTCGGGCGGCGGCTGTCGGTGCTGCGAGATCGGCAGCGGCGGCGCCAGGCGGCAGTGGGAGGTCGCGCGGCCGAGACCAGGCAGAGTTGGAGCCCAGACCATGGCTGGAGGCAAAGCTGGAAAGGATAGTGGGAAGGCTAAAGTTAAGGCAGTGTCTCGTTCACAGAGAGCTGGGCTACAGTTTCCTGTGGGCCACATCCACCAACACTTGAAGACTCGCACCACGAGCCACGGAAGGGTGGGTGCCACTGCTGCCGTGTATAGTGCCGCAATTCTGGAGTACCTCACTGCCGAGGTGCTGGAGCTGGCAGGTAATGCTTCCAAGGATCCCAAAGTAAAACGTATCACTCCACGTCACTTGCAGCTTGCAATCCGCGGTGATGAAGAATGGGATTCTCTTATCAAGGCTACCATAGCTGGAGGTGGAGTGATCCTTCATATCCACAAATCTCTGATTGGAAAGAAGGGACAGCAGAAAACTACTTAGAGGATTGCTTTGACCAACCATCTTCCTCCCCGTCATTGTACTGTAACTGAGACAGAAGAAATAATGGGGATATGTGGAATTTTTAAAAACAGTTAAATGAAAAGCATAGACAATTACTGTAGACATAAAAGAAACATTTGTATGTTCTTAAACTC
>CAUYQV010096914.1:0-21846 GCA_963574575.1 Galagoides demidoff
GTGGTCCCAGCTACTTGGGAGGCAGAGGCAGGAGACTCGCTTGAGCCTAGGAGTTGGAGGTTGCTATGAGCTGTGATGCCATGGCACTCTACCCAGGGGGATAGCTTGAGGCTCCGTCTCAAAAAAAAAAAAAAAAGAAAAAAAAAAAAGAAATACCTACTCATCTTATTTTCGTAGAAAAATAAATTCATAGGCCAGGTGTAGCGGCTCATTCCTATAATCCTAGCACTCTGGGAGAATGAGACGGGTGGACTGCCTGAGCTCAGGAGTTGGAGACCAGCCTGAGCAAGAGCCAGACCTCATCTCTAAAAATACAGACAGGCATTGTGGGGGGCACCTATAGTCCCAGCTACATGGGAAGCTGAGGCAAGAGAATCACTTGAGCCTAAGAGTTTGAGGTTGCTGTGGGCTAGAATGCCACAGTACTCTCTTGAACACAACAAAGTGCTATTCTGTCTCAAAAAAAAAGACAGAAAGAAAACAAAATTCATATGAGCATGCAACTGCATAACTGTGGCTAACCTCCAAAACAGTAACCCCAAATTCACCCCAAAATGAGAATAAAAATGTATAAAATATCTGTTGAGATTTCTACTCCCAGCTTGCTTTGGGGGCCAACCCCAGGCCACTGCCAGCAAAAACACTCTTGTATTTTATGCGGCTTTGCAGCCCCTCATTCTCCACAGGCCTCCTTACTATACAGGCACTGGCCATGTCAATTAAAAAAACTGAAATTAAACTGCTCTTACAAGAAAACCTTAGAAAGTGGATGAAATTCAATACATTGCTAATGCAGTGGTTACACTCCATTTCAAAGATATCGAAAATGTGTGGACCGACTTTTACTCTAAATTTCCAAATATAGCAAAGAACCCAACATCAATAAAAAGTGTCCTTCTGCCAAAACATGCAAATCTGGGTCTCCAGCTCCAGGTCGTCTAAGAGATACGAAAATTCATCAGCTCCCCCCAAATGTCACCATGTTCATTTTGTTAAGTGCAAAGAAAACATCTATCAAAAAGATCACGCCTATGGCTCAGTGGGTAGGGCACCAGCCCCACATACCGAGGGTGGCAGGTTCAAAGTCGGCCCCAGCTGAACTACAACAAAAAAATAGCTGGGCATTGTGGCGGGCGCCTGTAGTCCCAGCTACTTGGGAGGCTGAGGCAAGAGAATCACCTAAGCCTAGGAGTTGGAGGTTGCTGTGAGCTGTGAAGGGCCAAGGCTTGGGCGGTGCCTGTGGCTCAAAGAAGTAGGGTGCCGGCCCCATATACTGGAGGTGGCAGGTTCAAACCCAGCCCCGCCAAAAACTGAAGGGGGGGAAAAAAAACACAGTAACAGAATCAAAATGGATACAGGAACTGAGAAAAGAGGCTCGGTGTGAACCACCAGCCTGGCCAGCTTCAGTTTTCCCATTTATAAATGAAGAGCTTGAACCAAATTAATAGAGAGTGATATAAGAGACAATTTTTTTTAATTACAAATGAAATTTATTTTAAAAAGTAGAATGTCTTGGGCAGCACCTTGGCTCAGTGAGTAGGGCACCAGCCCCATATACTGAGGGTGGCAGGTTTAAACCCAGCCCCAGCCAAACTGCAACAAAATAATAGCCGGGCATTGTGGTAGGTGCCTGTAGTCCTAGCTACTTGGGAGGCTGAGGCAAGAGAATTGCATGAACCCAGGATTTGGAGGCTGCTGTCAGCTAGACTGAGGCCATGGCACTCTAGCTGCAAGACTTTGTCTCAGGAGAAAGGGAAAAAAAAAAAAAACAAAGAAAAAGAGGATGGCTTCCATCTCACTAGCAGCTCTCATGTCCACCATGCTGGACAGCCTATAAAGCAAGGAAGTGACATGAAGTGAATCCTGCCCATAGCCACTGAAGTGACCTTGGAAGTAAATTCTTCCCCATCGAGCCTTCTTATGAGACTCCGAGCCTAACAGACACTTAGACTACATATAGCCTGCGAAACATCCAAGGCAGACGCCCAAATAAGCCATGTCCAGACTCCTGACCCACAGAAAAGTAACATAATAAATAGATGTCTGTGTTAAGTTGCTAAGTTTTGTGGTCATTTCTTCCACCGTAATAAGTAACAATTATGCCTGGACAGAAGGGATAAAATGAAAAAGGATGAGGGAAAAGTCAGTGGTTAAACATAAAAAACATACGAATTAAAAATCTAATTTCGAATGTCAAAAAAGAAAAAAAAAATATGTATTTCTCTCACCATCCAGAATTGAAAAATGATTCTACACAATATAAAGTGACTCTTTGAACATGAAACTGAAAATTCTAAAAATAACTATTCACAGCACTTTTTATGCATTCACTCCATGAACTTGTATAGTTTACTCAATGGTAATTTAATCTGATAATTAGTAAAAAATTAAGTTGTTATTACCTACTTAAGAATTTACTAAATACCCTTTGCAGATTATTCCTCTTGATCCATCATAAGGTTACTGATACTAATAATGTGAATGAAGACAAAGCCCAACTATTATGTATTCGGCACCTACTGTATACCAGGTTCTGTAGGTCTAGGCCTTGGCAGAGATTGAAACATCATCCCTGCCCTTGTGGAGCTGACCTGTTGGTGGCTGTCGCCCTCCTGAGTGGTCTACTGATAGCACACACAGCACATCACTCCTAAGCAGCAGGAGACTGTTCACACACACGGAGGTGTTAATGCTGATTTCATTCACACGAATTCAATCATGAACACAAAAGCACTTGGCAAAAATGAAGAGAGAAAAAGAGAAGCCAGGCACAGTGGCTCAGGCCTGTAATCTCAGCACTCTGGGAGGCCGAGGTAAGTGCATCACCTGAGTTCAGGAGCTCGAGACTAGCCTGAGCAAGGGTGAGACTCCATCTCTACTAAAACAGAAAAACTAGGCAGGCATCCTGCCGGGTGTTTGTAGTCCCAGCTACTTGGGAGGCTGAGGGAAGGGGATTGCTTAAGCCATGACACTCTATCCAGGGAAACTGAGTAAGACTCAAGAAAGAAAGAAAGAAAGAAAGAATGAAAAGAAGAAAGTCCCTGTGCTGAGAGGATGCCTGTGACCTGACACACAGCAGGCAACCCTGCCAACCATGCAGCCAGAACAGGAAAAGGGGTTCCACTAGTCCCCAAGTCACTTCCTTCCTAGAAAAATCCATGTGTAGCCATCTCACCTTGTCGGTTTCTTTCACTGCACTGGCTTCTAAACACAAACCAAACCCTCTGTTCACTAAAGGGTCAGTAATTTGTTCTGGCCCTTAAAAGAAAATCTGTCCTTGTTGAGTGACTTGAATTCTGAAGCGTAATTCTGGATTATACATCCATTTACATTTTACATACCGACTTCAGAATCTAAGTCCTTCTGGGGTGAGAGTTGGTTCATTCTACATTTCTCTGGCAAGATATAACTTTAGACCCAAGTAAAAGAATCTGGTGTTGGAGATAGTCGATTTAAAAATAAAGGGTGCTCCCTTCCTAAATGCTCCCCAAAATTTGCAAGGCTGTGACCCCAATGAATCCCACCAGGAAGCCAATCCTCTGCCCCTGCCAGACACCTCCCCGTCTCCACGGCAGCACTCCCATCCACTCACTTTGCTAGTGTACTTGGCGATGTCTGCGGCAACATCAGCGGAGGCGGTGGCGATGGGTAGGTCAGTGGTGACTGAAGCCGCAAGGGTGCTTGTGGACCCTGAGCTAGTGACCAGGGGTGACGACTGTGTGCTGGTCACCAGGGTGATGGTGGACGTGGAGGGGCTCTGTGTGATCTCCTTCTGCTGGACCGCTAAGAAAGCAAAGGACCCTGGTTATTCCACTGTCACAAGAAGGACCTGTCCCAACACAAAGCTGGGGTGAGAACCAAGTCCCTAATATTTGCCCTGTGAGCTCTTCTTCCTCGGAGCCCTCTTCTCCATGAGGCCCTAACCATGCTCTATAAAGACCTGACAAACACTAAGTTTTTAAGAGTTCCACGTTGCTTGGAATCCCAATCCCCGTAAAACTCAAGGCTGCCAAGAGTTTAGTTTTCTCCAGCCAATACCTGCAGATAAGGACTTCAAACCCCAGTCTCTGTTATGTGTCCATTAGCAAACCCATATAGGTGTCATGGAGATGAACCCTTCTTCTTGCTTCTGATCATGTGTAACTTCCTTAATGCTACTTAGCCCCCACTCACCCACTCCTTTATTCTTCTCCCTTTAAAATGCCCAGTCGCCTCCATACAAACCAAAGTTGACTTCAAGTCAAGCTATACTCTTTCCCATATTACAACAATGTATTACTGATTAAAATCTGTCCTTACTACTTCAGTGATACAATAGCATATAACTGATTAAAACCTGTCCTTACCACCTTAACTACTGACAATCTTAAACAAAGAGCCTCTTTGTGGCAGTACCTGGGAAGGGTGACATGCTTATGAAGTGTCCAGACAAAAGACTGGCAGTGATAATCCCAACCTCAAATTCCCTGGGATTCAGCTCTGCCCCACCAATGTTTTAACCAGCAGGATCAACTCTAATCCAATTCGGCCTCTCCAATTTTCAGTCTTCTCCCACACCCCAACATACAAAGAGTCTGCAGGGAGCCAGTTCAAGATCTGGCCACCCTTCGTCCTCTTAATCCTGCTACCACTCAAGGGGCCCACTCATGAAGGTGCACTCCCTCCTGAGAGTTTCAGCTGACGAACCCAACCTTTCAGATCTACAATGCAGCTTTCTCCGTGGAGTGAGACCTACATTGGTGCTCACAAAAGCCAGACAAACTGCTACTGAACCCATCAGCACTGTGTTCAGCCTTGTGTCAGGCCCACAAGGAGCCTCTGGTGTGGCTGGTGGGAGTTTTGATTCTGCAACTTGATTAAATGGTTCTTTTTTTTTTTTGAGACAAAGTTTCACTTTGTCACCCTTGTTAGAGTGCCATGGTGTCAAAGTTCACAGCAACCTCAAACTCTTGGGCTCAAGCAATTCTCTTGCCTTAGCCTCCCAAGTAGCTGGGATTACAGGCACCCACCATAACACCCGGCTATTTTTTTTTTAAACTTTATTTATTTATTTATTTATTTTGTAGTTTTTGGTCGGGGCTGGGTTTGAACCCACCACCTCCGGTATATGGGGCTCGCCCCCTACTCCTTTGAGCCACAGGTGCTGCCCATACCCGGCTATTTTTAAAGATGTCTGGTTCTGGCTCAGGCTGGTCTAGAACCTTTGAGTTCAGGCAATCCACCCACCTTGGCCTCCCAAGTGCAGGGATTAGAGGTGTGAGCCACCACCCCTGGGCTCAAGTGGTTCTTTTTTTGAGACACTGTTTCATGTTGTCACCCTCAGTAGAATACTGTGGCATCATAGCTCACAGCAACTTCAGACTCTTGGGCTCAAGTGATCCTCTTGCCTCAGCTTCCCAAGCAGCGGAGAATACAAGCACCTGCCACAATGTCTGGCTAGTTTTGTTTTGTTTTGTTCTGAGACAGAGTCTCACTATGTTGGGTAGAGAGTTGTGGCCTGGGTAGAGTGCTGTGGCCTCACAGCTTACAGCAACCTCAAACTCTTGGGTTTAAGCAATTCTTTTGCCTCAGCCTTCCAAGTAGCTGGGACTACAGGCACCCGCCACAAGGCCTAGCTATTTTTTGGTTGTAGTTGTTTAGCAGGCCTAGTCTGGATACAAACCTGCCGGCTCTGGTGTATGTGGCTGGTGCCCTAGCCACTGACCTACAGGTGCTAAGCCAGGCCTGGCTAGTTTTAGAGACAGGGTCTCACTCTTGCTCAGGCTGGTCTCCATCCAACTCCTGAGTTCAAGCAATCCACCTGCCTCAGCCTCCCAACATACTAAGATTACAGGTGCCAAGTGGTTCTTCCTTTTTTTATTTTTGAAACAGTGTCTTACTATGTCACCCTTGGTAGAGTGCCATGGCATCACAGCTCACAGCAAACTCTAACTTTTGGGCTTAAGTGATTGTCCTGCCTCAGCCTCCCAAGTAGCTGGAACTACAGGCACCGCCACAACACCCAGTTATTTTGTTTTTATAGTAATTGTCACTATTGTTTAGCAGCCCTAGTATATGTGGCTGGCACCCTCACCACAGAGCTACGAGCACCAAGCCCCAAGTGGTTCTTGCTGCAGGTTCATCTTTTGTGTATGGCAAACCTCTGGTTATTAAGGTGATGAGTCTTCGCTATCAACTTCTCATGCTGTACTTTTCTTTTCTTTTTTTTTTTTTTTTTTTGTTGAGACGGAGCCTCAAGCTATCCCCCTGGGTAGAGTGCCAATGCATCACAGCTCATAGCAACCTCCAACTCCTGGGCTCAAGCGAGTCTCCTGCCTCTGCCTCCCAAGTAACTGGGACCATAGGCGCCCACCACAACGCCCAGCCATTTTTTGGTTGCAGCCATTATTGTTGTTTGGCGGGCCCGGGCTGGGGATTCGAACCCGCCACCTTAGGTGTACGTGGCTGGCGCCTTAGCCGATTGAGCCACAGGCGCCGAGCCCTCATGCTGTACTTTTCCCAAAATAATTCCAAGAGGTTCCCTGGAGCACACAAGGAAACTCATACAGAGATACTCAACGCAGCGCTGCTTACAGTAGGCAAAAACTGAAAGCAACCTAAATGCCCACCAGCAGGGGAATGGTTTAAATAAAAATATGGAATATTATGCAGCAGTCCAAAAGAATAAGGCAGAGCTGTATGTACTGACACAGACAGACCTCCAAAACATGCTGATGCGGGTGGTGGGGAGCAAGTATGGTACCATTTTCACATTTTAAAAAAGAAAAAAGGACACAAAAAAGTGGTATTTGGACAGCATGCTATATATCTATAATGCATACATAGACATACATATGTATACATGCACAGAAAGGGGTTTCTAACGGTTGATAGGGCCACCGTGGAAGGAAGGACAATGAAATGAAAAGTGAACGGGACAGTAATTATGCAGGTATTTCACCCCCTTTCTAAAAAGAATATATGCATGCATTCATTATAAAATCATTTTAAAATATTAAAATAAAAAAAGCAAAGAGCAAAATAAGTTTTAAAAATAATGCCGAATGAAACGCGTAAGGCCTTCAGGATACGACCGTGGGCCAGGAAACAAACGGGAATTCAAAAATAAAGCAGCCATGACTTTTCTCCTGTCGATGTGGCAAAAAGGGAGCAGGTGCCACCGAGAACAGAAGGGAGGCTCGGTACCTTTCACGGCCTGTCTGGTCTGATATCGCGTCCCCTGGGAAGACTGAGGCTGCTGCTGCTGCTGGCGCTGGATCTTCTGCATGTGCCACTTTTGGGAGGACGTTTGAAACTTACTTGAGGAGTTCCACACGACCCGCTGCACGGCCGGGGCGGTCTCCTTCGGTAAAAGTGGCCTCTGCTTTTTCACTGGGCTTCCTGTGGCGGCAGGGGCAGGGGCCGGGGCTGAGGCCGAGGCGGGGGCCGGGGCTGGGGTCGGGGCCGGCGCCGGCGCCGTGACCGTGACGGTGGACGTCGCGCTGGTGGTAGCTGTGACACTAGCCGCGGGAGTTTGGGAGGAAGAGCGGGTGAGCACCGGGGTTTCAGGGGGAGACTGGCTGCCCGCTGTCGTGGACGGTGGAGCTTTACCTACAACTAAAGCCAATGCATGAAGGAAAAAAAAAAAAAAGAAAAGAAAAAAAAACGAAAAAAACAAAAACAAAAAAAAACAGAAACTAGATTGGATTCAGGTTATCCTGGAGGATCTTCATACCAGCAAGTTTGGGGTAAACGCTACATCAGAATGCCAAGCAACCTCAGTGTGCCAACCACACCCCGACGGAGGCACACATTCTCACCCTTACGCCTCCTCGGCAGCACCTACTATCTCCTGGAGGATCAGGCCTCCTTTACTGAGCACTTGCTCACACTGGAGACACAAGTCAAGACCCCTGGGAGGAAACCAGGTAAGCAAGACCTACATCCTGCCCTGGACTTGTCCACCAACTAGCGGACAAAGGAGTGAGTCGCTCAGAGAATCACAGTCAGTGCTTGTTTCACAAAGTCAGGATTTGACAAGCACCTTGAGAAAGACCCAACTGAAGTCCCTCTAGTTAAGAAGAGGAACCCTCTGGCCAGGGAGCCTATAAAGCAGGTACCCTGCAAAACCAGATGGCTTCCCAATGGCTGAAGCACTGAGGAACACTGATTACCCAGAAGGAAAGTCTCACTTCTGATTCCCTCCAGGACAAAGTCTCCTGGGGGTGCCAACAGCCCTGAAAATGAATTCTACCTCAAGGACAGAATCTCCCCCCCCCCAACACATGGTATTTATGAACTTAAATAGCATTACTTCTGTCTATACTGTATTTATTCCTGTCACCATCTTTTATGTATAGTGTATAGTAATTCTGGTTTTCCTATTGTGTGGAGGTCAAGTTAATGTTAAAAAAATGAAGTGTGGAGGGGGAAAAAAAAAAAAAAAAAACAACGAAGTGTGTGTGTTTAAAGAGACGGGATTTTGCCGTGTTGCCCAGGCTGTCCTCGAATTCCTGGGCTCAAATAATCTTCTCACTCAGCCTTTTGAGTAGCTGGGACTACAGGTGCATGACACCAAGCCCAGTTTAAAATGAGTTTAATTATTTTTTCAAAGAGCAGGTTGCTTGAGATAAAAATATTAAGACAAAAATTATACAAGCAGGACTTAAGAATGGCAGAAACCATGACTGTGAATGAGTCGAGTTTGAAAAACACTGCCATATGGAGCGTGTCTTCTCGGAGGAGCTGGGCCAGTGGGAATGAAGGGCAGAATTTCAACAGGCAGAAGTGAGAATTTGGAGGGAATAGCATTAGCCAAGATGTGTCTAGGAATAGACAACATTGGGGGGTAACTGAGGGCGGGCAGGGAGAAGGACTGATTGCAAGGCAGGTTAGAGTCAGAAGCACCAAGCAGGGGCCTGGAGGTGATGGCCACGTGCATGCCTGTGTGCAAATGTGGGTGGGTTATTGAAGCAAAGGCCCCAGCCACCAGTGAGGGGAGCTTACTCCCCAGAGAGGATGTCCAGGCAACACACACCAAACACGGCTGCAAGCCAGCACCCTGGATCTTAGACAATGCTCTTGACATCACCCCCCTTTTTAATAAGGATTACACCTGTCTTTGCAGATTTCTATCACCCAGAAAAGCTGTGAGCTTCATTATATAAGAGTTTCAAGGGTGGCGCCTGTGGCTCAAAGGGGTAGGGCACTGGCCCCATATGCCAGAGGTGGTGGGTTCAAACCCAGCCCCTGCCAAAAACTGCAAAAAAAAAAAAAAAAGAGTTTCAATAAGCTGTAGGTTTGCTTTTTTTTTTTTTGAGACGGAGCCTCAAGCTGTCCCCCTGGGTAGAGGGCCATGGCATCACAGCTCATAGCAACCTCCAACTCCTGGGCTCAAGTGAGTCTCCTGCCTCCGCCTCCCAAGTAGCTGGGACCATAGGCGCCCGCCAAAACGCCCAGCCATTTTTTGGTTGCAGCCATCATTGTTGTTTGGCGGGCCCGGGCTGGGGATTCGAACCCACCACCTTGGGTGTATGTAGCTGGCGCCTTAGCCAGGTTTGCTTTTTCTTTGAGACAGAGTCTTACTATGCTGCCCTGAGGGGAGTATCACGGTGTCATAGCTCACAACAACCTCTCACTCTTGGGCTTAAGCGAATTCTCTTGCCTTAGCCTCCCAAGTAGCTGGAACTACAGGTCCGTGCCACAATAAGCTGGCTATTTTTTGGTTGTAGTTGTCATTGTTGTTTGGCAAGCCCGGGCTGGATTCAAACCCGCCAGTTCCAGTGTATGCGGCTGGCGCCCTAGCTGCTGAGTACAATCTGAAAGGACTCCAGGCTCAAAGACCTGGACCTTGGCACCAGGCCAAGCTGTGGGTTTTTAAAAGCTGAGGGGAGTAAGGGGAAAAGATAAGCTGACTATTTGGATTCAGGGGGCTTTCTCAGTGATAATCACATCTGGCTGGCCCTCCTGCACCTGCTCCCCTGGAGAGAATTCAGCCAAGCTGGTGGGCAAGAGCCCAGGGTAGGCTGGCGTGGAGCTTCCTGAGTGAGAAACCCTGGTCCTTCCAGGATGACCTGCCAGGTATTGGACACATTCTCTGTCCCCTCCAGGTGCAGAGGAAGCACCACCTGGGCCTTCTAAGAGCAGGGCACAGGAGCAACGCCTTAGCAGGGTTTCTAACCTGCAAAAGTGCCTTCAACGCCTTCCTTTTCTACCACATGACCAAAAAAATACACTGTTACTGTTTAATTAGCTAGCCTGGTTCCCCCATGGGAAAGGACAACCACAAAAAGGTCATTTTCTCTCTCCTGATTTCCAAAGGCAGTTTTGCAGAGGGGGTTAACTGCTCTGCAGGGGTCACAGCTGGTTTTTGGGGGGGGAGAGGGTGTCTCGCTTTGCTGCCCAAGCTGGTCTCAAATGATAGTCCTGCCTCAACCTCCTGAGTTAACTGGGATCCTAAGCGTGCACCCACCGAAACCAGTTTATTCTTCCAAATAAAAAAAATACAGTGCACAAGCTGAAAGGAGTCCAGGCTCAAAGACCTGGGTGGTGTTATCATTAAGATAAACCCCAAATAAAGGGGCCACAGGAAATTTCATTTATCCTAGAAATTCAGAGTATACAATCCGTTACCTTTAGCCCCCCACAAAAGGGGGTGAATTTCTTTTTTTCTTTTTGAGCTTTTTTATATTTGCATTTATTCTTCATTGGGGGTGAATTTCTTAAAGGGCATAGTATCCCAGAAGTTGCCCCATCAAATTAACCTACTTATTCTAGAATTTGTCGATGGCCCCTGCTTTGCACATAAAGGCAGGACTTTTTTATGAGAAGAATTAGCATCCCCTTTGGAAAAGGATGGAAATGACTGATGTGCCAGGGTAAATACCATAAAGAGTCTCTAAGTGAGCTCCCTCTGCCTCTGTTCTGAGATTACTAGCTATAAAAGCTGTTTTATTAAGGATTCATTTTCTCCATAAGCTGCATTCCTAGCTAAAGGGTAAGGTCACCACAGCACACTTCAAAATGCCCTTCACTTAATAAACTCCTAAGTGAAAGCACATCACTAAAAAAGATGCTCTACTGTGGCATCCGACACGAAGATCATTCTTCGAGACCCAAACCACCATCAGGGGCTCATCTATAAAGATGGGTCGATTTTGCTCTAAGCTCTTGCTGCTCTAACTGAACTGTGTTTCAGAACCAAGTTGCACTTAATAGTCACCGTCTACTCGTGGCCTCCTGGAGAAATTTCTGTCAGTGCAAGGAAGAGCTCTACCTATTTTAACCAACTGGAATGCTTCTCATTTGGGAGGAAGTGTAAGATCTGTTTAGGAACTGCATGTGTTTCCTATTTTGCTTTCTCTACTAGGAAGCTCGGAATCAAAATGAAAACCCAACTTCGCTAATTGAGAAGGGTGGAAATAGTGTGTGTTTCTGTATAAAACCTTTCCCCAGGCCACCCACTATTCTACCTTCATTGTCCTTTTACACTGATTTCTTTATTTTCGTCTTGTTTCATGGTTACGTACCCTTGTCAATCTGTTGCAAATTCTTTCTGGAAGAGGAAGGGGCATAAAGCTTATCAATCAAAAGATCTGTTCCAGAGAGAAAGGCACAGTAAAAACATGCCATTCACAGGGGCACTGCCACCTGCACCCAAATATTCCCACAATCCTCGTAGAATAGATGCTACTCCTACTGTTCTCCCTGGCAACAAAGACAATTCTCTCTCAAACCACAACGTAATTGTATTTTTCAGGAGCCATACCTAAATCTAAGAGATGGCTCGGGGATGGTCTGAGGGTCTATCCTCCCTTCTCTGCTTAATTGTTGTGTCTCTCTCTTCCTCCACTCTACCATTCAGAGACATCTCATTATCTTTAACTGCAGGAATCTTCTCTCTCCCAAACAACTGAGATTCTGGAGTAGCCCAAGCTGACATAACCACAACAGAAAGATTCACAAAGCTCATCTCAGACTTGCTTTAAGCTGCCAAGCTGCAGAAGCCTCAAAGGACACAGAATCACTTTTTTTTTGAGAGTCTCACTGTGTTGTTCTGGATAGGGCTGTGGTCTCATAGCTGACAGCAACCTCAAACTCTTGGACTCAAGCGATCCTCTTGCCTCAGCCTTCCAAGTAGCTGGGACTATAGGTACCCACCACAATACCCACCTAGTTTTTCTAATTTTAGTAGAGTTAGGGGTCTCATTCTTGTTCGGGTTGGTCTTGGAACTCCTGAGCTCAAGCAATCTACCTGCCTCAGCCTCTCAAAATGCTAGGCCACTGCGCCCAGCTACAGAATCACATCTTACTCAAGGGTTTGGTTGAGCAGTTAGCTCTTGTCAGAAGATAGGAATAGTCAAAAATTACACCTGGCCATCCATCCCTTCAATCACTTGCAAAGCACATAAGATTTTATGGCTACAACCTCTAATCTGTCCTTCAGTTTCTTTCTTGAGTATGCTGGAATTCTCTCACAACCCACTTGCCAAACCAACTGAAAAATGTACTGAAAACTCTGCAAGTGGGAAGGACGCCCTCCAAATCATTCACACGCTCGCTCCTTCCGGAGGGTTTGCCAAATGCCTGGCTGCACTGGGCTTCAGGGCAATCATTGATGGTTCAGAAAATAACAGTAGCAGCAGGCAGCCTCAGAGACTCAGGCAGTGGAGTGGTTCTCAACAGAGGGGGACTTTGCCCCACCCCCCACCCGAAATATCCGACAATGCTTGATGGCCACATTTTTGATTGTCACAACTGGGTAGGGGCTACTGCCACCTAGTGGGATGGGGCCAGGGACGCTGGAAAACATCCTCCAAAGCACCAGAACATTATCCAGAGTAAACTGTCACGGGTGCAAGGTTGAGAAACCCTGGGCTGGGGTCAGTTAAATACAAAAAGGATGAAACACCAATACAGGCATCCACCATAAAACACCCCTTGTTTTCTAGCGCCCCACCTACCCCAACAATATCCTATTCTAGTAAAAATACACTTGGAAAATGCCTGGGCGGCATGAGGGAAGGAAAGGTATATGCTGAACTCATGGAGATCTCTGAACCGAATGCTTCTAACACCATTTGCTCCTTCTCACGTGGCTAAATGTTAACAAATGCTTCGGGGAAATAAGCACACTGGGAAAGAAGCTGCTTAGACTAAAACGGATTCAGCCACTAGACACTTCCACTTTCTAAGAGACTTGTTTTTCAGCACTCAACCCCAACCATGCTGGGTGCTGAACAGGTGAAAGGCAGCTGGGCCACACCTGCGTCCTGCTCAAACCCATCACGGCACTGCTGTGCCTCTCTCGGTGCTACCAGAGGGTCACATAACTTCAGATAACACAAGTACGTGGTGGAATTCTATACCGATTAAGGAACTAGAAACTGACGACGATCACTTACCATCCTGCTTGGGAGATGGTTCTTTGGGTTCCTTCTTATTTTTTCGACCCTCCCGCCCAGAATGGTCTTCTCCTAAATCTATAACAAGTTCACTCTCTGAATCGGAGTCCAGGCCCAAATGTACTGTCGGGGAATCCGTCTCATCTTTTCCCTTCAGTTTATCCTTTGTGGGATGAGGTGAAGGTTTTGTTTTTTCTGAAAAATCCTTCTCTGGCTCAGGGCTGCCCTTGTCCTTGACCGGTCCCGGATCTACTTTCTCGTTGGTTGGTGACGGGCTTTTCAGCTCCTCTTTAATCTCCACTGGGTTTCCTGGTTTGGGTTTTTTTTTGACAGCCGATGGCTCTTTGTCCATCTGACTTCCCTCTTTATCTTCTGTGTCTTCTGGTTCATTCTTGGGCTTCTGTTCATCGTCACTGATATACTCACTATCGCTACTGTCTGACTTGTCGGAATCCTCGGAATCGCTGTGCTCTACGGCCGTATAAACATCTTCTGAGATTTCATTGATGCCTAAATTCAAAAAGAAAACCCAGCATGTGGCGTAGTCACAAAATAAAAAGCAGGCCCAAAAATGCAAACATTTTCCACGCCAAATGCTGGAATAAGAAAACACATTTCAAATCTCATCACACTGGCCTGGTGGGATCACTAACTTGAGTATTAAACTCAAGTAGCAACTGACTACAGCTATAAATGGGACTGAAGTTTGGAGACAGTTTCGGTTATTAATATTCACAGGTGACATGGGACCTAACAATATAATTTTTAAAGGTATGCAGAGTTAAATGTCTTCAATACTGATGACTAGGATATACAGAAAGGAAGGACTGGAAGGGAACACCAGGGGATGAGACTGATCCAATTTACAGACTAGAAAATAGAAGCCCAGCAATATCACTTGGCCTAGGACAACCACAACAGGCCAGACAAGAGCCCTGGACTCTTGACCCACCACCAGCACTCTGCCTATGCATTCCCAGAACATTCAAAGTCCTTGACTCTATGTCTACAGCTCAAAGAAATAAACCCAAGTCTGAGAGCAGAGGTTGCAAACTCTCAACCCACAAGCCATATCTAGCTAGCAGACACTGTTCTTAGTTAAGAAGCAATGGTTTGGCCCATGGGGTATTTTGTTGTTTGCTTTTTAGTTTTTTAATTTAGAATTCGTTGCCCGATTCACAAATTGGGGAATTCTACATAGCAATAATTGTGGCAGGCTTCTGATGAATTAGGAAAAGAGGTGGCCACTCTGGCTCACCAGCCTGCCAGGCAGTGACTGGCTGGGGGCAGAGAAGGCACTGGTTCCTGCTGGCCTGAGGGCACACTGCCTGCAGGTGACTTGGGGCTCGGCCCTCTCTCTCTGGCTCCCTGAACTGATGCGGGGAGTCAACTGCCACTGTGCCTGTACTGATCTTCCATTTGCAGAGGAGCCAAGAGGCAAGTCACCTGCTTCTACCGCTCTCTTAAAAGCGAAGGGTATAAAATAACAGGTGTTTCACACAAACAAAAATACACCAAAGCATATTTCTAACAACAGTTCCATTTACCCATTTATGTTTCCTGCTCCTAATAATACATCAAGTGTCAGGCATCAGGCTGCAGGTAAATAACACTATACCCTAAGGTTCTGAAGAGAAAAGAAAACCCAATCAACTCTTTGTACCATATCTCATTCTAGAACTCAGAGCAATACCACCGTGACAGGTGTTTTCTGAAGTGACAAGGAAACACCAGAGAGAAGTCTGCCAAAGGACAACAGCCCTGAATGGCCTAGGGCACGGGAGACAAGCAGAATCATTGGAGAATTATATCCACCTCCCTAGGACTCAATCAAAAACACAAATCAAACGACAAGAATCCACAATTTGGGAAATCCTAGGCGTGTGCTACTGGCAGCTAATGGCTGGAAATGAGAAACAGGGCCACGCATGTGACAGGAAAAGCTTGGGTGCAAAAGTCCAAAGGGTATGCACCCCAATCCTGCTTCTCTGTTTTCATTAGCTGTGTGTCCCTGAACAAGTAAACTACCTCTCTGAGCCTCAGCTTCTTCTGTAAAATGGGACTGATAGCATCATCCTCCCAGGACCATCTATACTCACAGAGCTTAGCACAGCACAGGGTATGTAAGAAGCACTGGGTAAATAGAAATATTAAAATTCTTATTAGCAATACTAACAAAGCAAGGAGTCAGACTAACTACATAGATATACTCAAGAGGAATAATTGAATGGCATACCAAATTTCACCCATGTCACTCAATGTCCTAACCAAATAGGCAAACCAGCAAGGAATGCTGTCCCCTGGACAGACCCACATGACCCCTAACTATAGCTCCTTTCTCATCCAAAGATGCAGAGCTCCCATGGATACCAGAAGCCTCACCTCAGAATAGCTGTCTCTCCTGAGGCCCAGCTATCCCCCACTTCTTTATAAAAGCCCTCCTGCCTTAATTTACTTATTCAACAGATAATCCAAGGCACCTACTATGTGCATAAGACTAAGTACCATGAGAAGGCAAATCCTTGTAAAACCACCTCCCTACCTTCAAGGAGCTTCCAGTTTAGAGTGAGAGGGATATTCCCACACAAAGGTACCACTGATGCTTCCCAGCAATAAGGAACCAAAGGAGGTGGCAGATAAGAGCAGTCAGGGGAGACTTCCTGGAGGAGGCGAGACCTGAGCAGGATTCGAGCAGGCAGTGTGAATGCAGGTGGCACAGGGAAGAGGGAAGGAGGCAGCAGGGACAGAAGCAGGAAGGGCATGCCGGGGAGAGCAGCCCCATCAGAAGGGGAAGGGTTTTGTGTTGGACACCTGTGGAACATCCTCAGAACCAATGTTGAGATACATATGTGTTCCGGGAGAGAACTCAGAAGCAAAACTTAGGGAATCTTCATTACCCTTTAAGCCTTTATACTTATACTTCAACCTGTATCTTGAGTTTTCAGGTTGCCTTCACCGAAGAATAAACTCAGATGAGTTCAGAGAGCCCTCTCAATAATTAACTAGCAAGTCTGAAATATTCTGCCGTGATTGGAAATATTATTTTAGTTGAACAAACATGTTCAAGGTTAAAGCAGCTGCTGAAAGCAGCCAGGATTCAATCTTTAATTCAACCAGGTAGTCTCCCTATAAGTTATAATAAGAACAATGCCCAATAAGAAACCAAAAGAAGTACCTAGTTGTGCTTTGCAACTCTCTATGGTCTTGTCAAGATTTAGCTGGAACCTGCTGCGAATCTGCCGCTTGGGAGAGATGAGCGGCACGGGCGCTGCCTGCTGCTGGACAGACTCGCTGAGCTCCTTCAAGTCCATCTCGGCTTTGCTTCGATCTGCAAAACACCAGACACCCTCGTGAGACCAGGCACAACAATGCTCATCACTCAGCTTCCTCCTCACTAAGTCAGAGCACAACATACATTTCAGAACACAGGGGAAGGGGCCTAAAATTTTTTTGTCATTCTTCCCAACAATGTCACCTGCTTAACAACAGAGGGTGATGGAGAGATAATGGCCCAAGCGAACACAGCCAGCAGACTTACTCAGCTTGCTGGACAACCTTCTGGGTGCCTTTCGGTATTTAAAATGGACAGTGCCAGCCAGATGGTTCAGTCTGTGGAACTCAGCATGCTCAGGGGTTGCCAAAGGTTACAGTAGCATGTTCAATTTCAGGATCAGCAGATTGAGCAACGCCTCCAAGTCTGGCTGGAGTGTGCTTGTAACTTCAGGTCCAGATTAGAGAGGACTTGTACCCAAGAAAGATACCAAGCCCCTGAGTAAAAAACCCTGCTAAGGGCCCTGGAGGCCTATTTCTCATGGAGGCCTCATTTTTCACTCTCAGTCAACCTAGTCTGGGGCTCGCACTAGAAAGAGAGGAGAATGTCAAGTAAGACAGGCACCTCCCGGTCGGCGTGCTGTCCCTCCCTGGGGCTCCCTGCATCTGTTTGGGGCAGGTGAACAGATTAGTCCTGGACAATACACTTGTGCTCTTCTCACTCAGGAATGAGTCCAAGGTCCTCAGCCTAATTCCCAGGCAAAGGCCTCTAGGGATGATTCAGACCTGTCCCCTCTCTCCTGCCAAGGGCTCTTTATATGCCCAGCTGGGCCAGATTCCCAAGGGACCACTGAGCTTACATTTCTCAAATTCCTTTCTCACTCACCTCCCTCCTCTGCTGCCCCAAAAATCCAAGAAGGGAGGGAGACTAGGTGGCCACAAGGTGCAGAAAGCAGTGACAGCCTCCGCAGGCGGAGCACACTTTCACTTTGCATCCCACGTCTGGCCTCCCCTCGAACCCACCCAGAGCAGAGACTGTGGGTACTTGTCCTACCCCAGCCAATCCCAGAAAATAGGTCAGAAAGCAGGTGGCGTCCAAAGAGCAGCAGCCCCTCTAAGGCTGTGCCCTGCAGCTACGAGCTCACTCCCCGGACTTCCCTTCACCTTCCTGTTCCCTCCACACCAAAGGACATGTATCAGGGTACCTCTCTCCTTGGGCTGTTAAAAGAGCCTGAGGGAAGGACTGGAGGGGCTGCTGAGCCTTCACTGTCTCCTCTCTTGATGTTTTAGCACAACCCAAACACCTTCCTGTTCACCCAGGAAGGGGACACTCTCTAATACAGCATACCCAGAAATTAGTTCCCTCAAAGTGGCCAGGAACACCACCCCAAAACTCCCCACAGGGCACTCACAGGTGGCCAGAAACAATAATATATCCAACTTAATCTTATCACCGTAACGATATCCCCACCAAGGTACAATTAGGAAAGATTCTTTTCTTTTTTTTTTAGAGACAGGGTCTCCCACTGTCACCCAGGCTGGAGTGCAGTGATGTGATCACAGATCACTGGCAACCTCCTGGGCCCAAGTGATGCTTCCTGGCTCAGCCCTCAGCTTATCTTTTAATTATTTTGTAGAGACAGGATCTCACTATGCTGCCCATGCTGATCTTGAACTCCTGGCTTCAAGTCATCTTCCCACAGTCACCTCCCAAAATGGAGGGATTACAGGTGTGAGCCACCACACCCAGCCAGGAAGGATTGACTCTTTCTTTTCTTTTTTTTTTTTTTTTTTTGCAGTTTTTGGCCAGGGTTGGGTTTGAACCCGCCACCTCTGGTATATGGGGCCGGTGCCCTACTCCTTTGAGCCACAGGTGCCGCCCATCTAACTCTTTCTTTTCCTAAAACACACTTAGGAGTTGCCGCCCACCTCAGGAGAATCCAGAAGTTAATACTCCAAGCAAGCAGAGATGCCATCCCTAAAAACACACCAAATACATGCATATGTGTATGTATCTTTCTGTGTGGGAGAGCGTGTGTGTGAGTGTGCAGGGGCACAGGTGTACATGCATGTTGATTGGGGAGGGCCTATCAGACAAGACAGCAGACCTTCGAGAGAAGGAGGTGTGAATGCAGCCGCCTCTAAGAAGGAAAAGAACACTGAGTCAAATTTACTGGATACATCTAGAAAACAATCTCTTATTCTCTGTCTGCAAAAAATTTGAAGCAGCTTACAAAGAGAACATATAGAGTAAGATAGTGATAAAACAGCAAGGGGATAAGAGAATAAGGACCACTGGCGCCTGTGGCTCAGTGAATAGGGCGCCGGCCCCATATACCAAAGGTGGAGGGTTTGAACTCAGCCCTGGCCAAACTGGAACAAAAAAAAATAGCCAGGTGTTGTGGCAGGCACCTGTAGTCCCAGCTGCTCAGAAGACTGAGGTAAGAGAATTGCTGGAGGTTGCTGTGAGCTGTGAGGCTACAGCACTCTACTGAGGGCAACAAAATGAGACTCTGTCTCTAAAAAACAAAAAGAATAAGGACCACTGAAAGGAAAGAGAAAACCCAGATGAAAGAGCAGTTGGAATAAGCAGGAAGAAAGGGCTTCACAGCTGAGCTGCAAATGTGATAGCAAAGGGAAAAGGAAGTGAGGCCTGTTTTGTAATTTCCACCCTCAGACATGAAGAAGCACAATGGATCCTGGGAGTGGGAAAGGCCACCTTCTTAAGCATAAAGCTGTAAAAGAAGTATCTCCCAAAAACACTTCCCATGAAAAATGGTCAAAAGGAGAGGAGGGCCACGTGAGGGACATGTTTATCCTGTCTTTAAGAACATTCCTATATGCCTACTACATTCCACAGTTACAAAATAATATCTACTATATACAGAGAACAACAAATATATTCTATTAAAAATCCAGAGACTGAAGACTTCATGCTTTCCAGGCCATAGAGGCTCTGCTGCAAACGTGTCCACAAACATACATGCAGCTGTGTTTCAATAAAACTTTATTTACAAACATAGGCAGAGGGCCAGATTTGACTTGAAAGCTATAAAATCCGCCATCTCCTGTTCTAGTCCAGTGACTGCTAACACAGGCTGCACAGTGAAATTATCCAAGTGCTTTAGAAAATCCTGATGCCTGGGCCCCATGAGGGATTCTGACTTAACTGGCCTGGAGGAAGTCCAGGGTATCAGCCTTTTACAAACTGCCCAGATGATTCTAATTGGCAGCTACGGCTGAGATCCCCTGTATCAGACCAATCTTCTACATGAGTAAAGAACACTACACTCACAACTTGCCTTAACTCTCGCGTGTCTGTGTTAAGAGTACCACACCCTTGTACCTTAGGGTTCACAGAAAAAAGACTCAGGCCTCATCAGAGTAACGGAGACCCATGTGCACCTGTGTCTGTGCCTACAGTAAATGCAACCCCTTACAACTTTAGCCTTAAAAGACTTAACTCTGAAACACTCATCATCAAGAAGAATGCCAAGAAGGTAAAACCCCTTATCTCTGCTCAGTAGACAACCACTATGTTTATTTTTGTTGAAATAAACCACCAAATGCCGGGAGGCTGGGACCAGGCCCTGGGAGCAGACCTTTAGGAGTTTAGCCAAATGTAATTATCTTTCTCCAAACTCTCAGTGCATTCTGACTTTCCTCTCCTCCACAGGGAGGAAAAGGAGAGCGTCACTTTCTCATTTAGCTCATAGTAGCTTATCAGGGCTTCTTCCACCCCTGCCCTTCTATATCGGGAATATCTTCAGAATCCACCCTTGCTGCCAACATTTTGAACTTTTCAGCTGATATGAAGACAGCTTAGGCTATAAATGGAAACAAGGGATAAAAAATATCCATGCTAGAGAAAGAGGCACGATCTTACATTTCTGGAGGGAACATAAATCAGAACAACCTCTTGAGAGGGCAATTGGGCAATACCTCTCAAAATATCAACCACATGTGGCCTCTGACCCTCAGCTCCACTTCTAGGAATTTATCCGATGGATACTCTCCGACATGGGCAAAAGGGCCCTCACTGTAGCTGTTTTCAACGGCAAAAAAAAAAAAAAAAAAAAAAACCGGAAAACCGAGAGTCAATAAGCAAGTGCCTGAATAAATGTAACAGCTTACCTTTGACGGAATTAATAAAGCTGCTAAAATAGAACTAAAGTGGATTTCTAGGTATTGATGGGAAAAGTCAACCTGTTTAATGAAAAGGCAGGCATGAGCAGAGCACCTTAGCACTGGTGTCATGGAGAAAAGGAGGAAATGGAATATAGATATGAATATTATATATTCTCAAGGTTTCTCAACATTGTCACTACTGACATTTGGGGCCCAGATGAATCTTTATTGTGGGTGGAGCAAAGGGTGGGGTGGAGCAGAGCTGTCCTATGTGTTCTAGGACATGTGGCAGCATCCTTCAGCTCTTCATCTCTACCCAACTAAATGCCAGTAGCACCCACATCCCAGGAGTGACAAATGTCACCAAACATTGCCAAATGTCACCTGGGGGGGAGCAAAAACTACTCAGGCTGAAAAAATGGTAGAATCTAGAAGAACTCTCTGGGGAAACTAGAAACAGGCAATAGTGGTCCCCCATCGAGGTGGGTGATCAGAGGCTACAGATACACTGGCTTCTCATAAAATGTCCTTCTGTACTTTGGAATTTCTCATAGCATTCATTAAGTGTATTACATTAAGTGTACAACTAACTTGGGTGGAGGCGGGTGGAGAGACAAGTCTCACACTTCTTTTTCAGTTAAAAAAAAAAAGGCAGAAGAAAAAATAAAATAAAATACAACTTTAAAAAACAGAGAAAGAGGCTCGGTGCCTGTGGCTCAAGCGGCTAAGGCGCCAGCCACGTACACCTAAGGTGGCGGGTTCCAATCCCCAGCCCGGGCCCGCCAAACAACAATGATGGCTGCAACCAAAAAATGGCCGGGCGTTGTGGCGGGCGCCTCTGGTCCCAGCTACTTGGGAGGCTGAGGCAGGATACTTGCTTGAGCCCATGTGCTGGTGGTTTCTTTTAGCTTTGATTCCATGGCAAACTACCCTGGGTGACATCTTTATGATCTGTAAAAAAAAAAAAAAAAAAAAAAAAAGGAGATGAATTCTGTTGTTTTTGTTGTTGTAGTTGTCATTGTTGTAGCAGGCCCAGGCAGGGTTCAAACCTGCCAACCCCGTGTAT
>CAUYQV010096916.1:0-36980 GCA_963574575.1 Galagoides demidoff
GGAACAAGATCACTCATACATTGTTGGGAGGTATATAAAACAGCAGAGGCCCTCTGCAAAAGAGTCTGGCAATTTCCAAGAAGACTAAATATGCATTTATTGTACAATCTAGCAATTGCACTCTTAAGTATCTATCCCTCATAAATAAAAGCTTACGTTCACACAAAAATCTGTGCAATGATGTTCATAGAAGTTTTATTCATAACAGCCAAGAGCTGCAAATAACCCCAAAATTCTTCAACAGGGGAATAGTAAACTAAATGGTATTAATTGAGGACCATAGAATACTACTCAGTGATAAAAAGGGGCGAACTGACAGTGATACCAACAAATCACCAGGGAATTATACTGAGTAAAAAACTTATAACATTTTTGAAATAACAAAACTTTAGAAATGAAGAACAGATTGGTGGTTGTCAAGGGTTAGGCCTGGGGTAGGGGTGGGAAGGAGGTGGATGTGACCATAAAAGAGCCATGTGAGGGAAACTCCTGGTGGGAAATGGTCACTTCTCAACAGGACAGTTTAACTTACACACGTGATAGAAGAGTACAGAAGTACGCGCACATCCACACATACTCAAAATGGGAAATCTCAGTGAGTGCACTGTATCATGTTAACATCCTGTTGTGATATCTACCCTCTCACTCTAGTTTTGCAGAATGTTATTATTGGGGGAAACTGGGTAAAGGGTACACAGAATATCTCACTATCATTTCTTATAATTGCATATAAATTATAAAGATCTCAAAATTTTCAATTTCATAAAAGGAGCCTTTTTTTTTTTGAGTCCAGTAGACCTGGATTTGAACCTTGAACCTATCACATACTTCCAAACAATTCTGAACAAATACACTTTCTTTTTGTTTTTTTCTCTTGAGACAGTGTCTCACTATGTCACCCATAGTAGAGTGCCGTGGTGTCACAGCTCACAGCAACCTCCAATTCTTGGGCTTAAGCGATTCTCTTGCCTCAGCCTCCCAAGTGGCTGGGACTACAGGTGCCCACCATAATGCCTGGCTATTTTTTGTTGCAGTTGTCATTGTTGTTTAGCTGGCCTGGGCCGGGTTTGAACCCACCACCCTTGGTGTATGTGGCTGGCACTGTAACCACTGCGCTATGGGGACCGAGCCCAAATACACTTTATGAGCTTCAGTTTCCTCACCTGTAAAATGGAAACAGTGTTTACCATCTTACAGGGTTGTACTGAGGCTTAAATTAGGAGACCCATGGAAATGCTTAACTCTATGCTTGGCATATAATAAACTACAGGTGTAAATGTTGCATTTTTATCCAGGATAAATTTATTCATTTCCATGCTGTCCTCTGACTAAGTTCTCATCTACTTTGCCCCGTCCTGAGCATCCTTCTCTGAAAAAATTTCTTTTGGTCAGCGGCACTCTTTAAAAAACTGAAGAGTCTGACGCAGTCTCCTCATCAGAAACTGCTCGGCAGCTTAGGATTTCTAGCTGCAATGCCACACTTTACATTCCGCTTTGACCAAAAACTTGCTACTTATGTCCTGTGTAATGTCCCTTTCCCCCAGGAGCATGGCAAGTTGCTCAGATTCACATTAACTACCAATTCTTAAGCATCTCCTATGTGCAGGCACCTGTCTTAGTACAAACGTCACAAGTGCAGCATCACGCACAGCAGAACCTCCCCCACATCGAACACCTCCTTAAGTTGACCTCATTTTCGTAGACCAGACCTGTACCATGTGTCCAGAGTAGGTCAGGTTCCTTATGCTGACCACCTCCACATTTTGCCTAGTTTGTTACAGTCCCTTGGGTGGTCACTTATAGTTTCTACTGTATGCAGGAGCCCTGAAACATGTACATCTAACATACCCTCCTCAGTGGTCTTTCCCTCTCATGGGGTTTTTATGTGATGTTGAGGGAAATGGCCTTTCTCAGGAGTTGGCCCTTTTCACCAGAATGTGAACTGATACAGAAAGCAAGAAGCTCTTTGAGATGGCTGAATCAGAACAAGAAGAGATTCTACTGTATTTTTTTTACTATTCCTCAGGACCACACTAGAAGTTAGGGATGATGGTAGATTACTATAGCAATGGCTCCCTAAGATCACAGGACCCTGTATCAAACCTTTCTGTAGTCCCCTGCACTGACTCTGGGGTTAGCTTGCAAATTGCATTGGCCAATGGGCTAATGGGATGTTAGCAAAGGAGTCAGAGTCAGGAGAATCCCTTGAGCATCCGGGCTTGCCTTCTCCTGCTACTTTTGGTAAACAGCCATCGGGCAGAGAGGCCCAGCTCGTCTGCCTGGTGCTAGAGACTCACCAGCTACCAGGAGACTACAGCCACAGGGCGAAAACCTGGATGAAAAGACCCAAACCATTTTACTTCACCCAGCCCAGATGACTGACTCAGAAACAGGAACCAACAAGGGATTATTTTAAGCCACTACATTTTAGGGTTATCTGTTATACAGCAAAGGTTAGCTGATGCAGGTATGATTATAATTTCCATATTACAGACGAAGAAACTGAGGCTCAGATCGTTATGGTACCTTAAAACAACAGAGGAAATATTACAAGGATAATAAAGATAATTGCCTGGTGTTGAAATAGTGCTTTATGACTTACACCTTTCTTTCACATTTTTAGGTGATTTAATCTACCTCTCTGTACCTCTCTTCTGGGGGAACTTATCAACATTATGTTTATATTAAAATAGGTGCTTAATTATCTGCTTCAACTTCTATGGAGGTGGAGACATATCCATTTTGTTCATCATGGAATCCCAAAGCTTCCAGCTTACAAACAGTAGGCACTTAAATAGTGTCTGACTAACTGAATAAATGAACAAACACCTCTGAGTAGCTATGTTACGGTCCTGTATTAGATAAAGAACTGAAGTTCAGAGATGGAAAGTATCTTGTTTCAAAGTCACACAGTTAGAAAGAGGCAGGAACTGGGATTTGGATGAAGCCCGGTTCTTTTGACTCTGAGTGCAAAGGTCTGCCCTTAAATTTTCCATGCATCCCGAGGGTGAGACAGACAAGGAAATGATTAACTGTCCCACAGCTAGGAGGGAATGTTGTGGGATGAATTCCACATGTTTGAGGAATGCCAATCCCCACGGTAAGAGGATTCTGATCAAACCAAGCTCCCAGCTGGAGCAGACACATGCTGCGGTGTGAACCCTACTGTGTGGACGGGGAGCCTTGTTACCACAAGTCCCGCGTGAACTTGTACCATCCAGTCCCAAATCTCTGTGGGACTCCAAATCAAACACAAAACCACCCAGAAAACACAAGGACACTAAGAGGCTCTGCCCTGGGCCAGGCTGCGTGCTCCTCGGTGGAGCTCAGCGGATGTGAGCTCTGGATGCTGAATTCCCCTCCTTCTGATGTCCCCTTCCCTTGACTAGGTCTTTCCTGCTGCTCACTGCACAGAAGTGACATCTCAGAATGTCCTTAATTATTCCACACAGAAGGATCCCCTGCCTGGAGCTGAGGAGGCTCTGTTTACCTTCCCAGCAGCCACCAGGCGTGGAGGACAGACGCTACACCCCCCACAGACCCCAGGCTGCGCCAGCGCCGCAGCCGTGTCTGGGGCCTGAGCAGAGCCTCCTCTGGGGGCTGTGGCCCCCTCTCCGCTTTCCAGGAGGGCACTGAGACTGTCCTCTCCATGGGGAAGCTCTGGCCCTTGGCCCCTCAGCTGGCTAATGTTACACCTGGGTCACTGGAGTCTGGCTTCCCAGGGCCAGATCCTCACTTTGTTCTCTCAACTGTTAGCTCTAAATTTGTTTTCATTAAGAAACTCTGCCTGTCACTCCAATAGTTCTGCTTTGTGGGGTTGTTAATCTCACTTGTTAGCTGTACCAGGCTTGGCGGCTACTCCAGGCAGGAGAGGAGGAGGAGGGGGGCTGTTTCCTGTCTGCAGGACTGGAGCCCAGAGGGTTATGGTGTTTACGGCCCAGACTGGCCTTGCCCAGCCAGCAATAGCTGGGCTTGTGTAGTGCAGTGCTTGTAAAGGAGAGCCCTTCACACCTCAGGTGTCACTGAGACACCCCAGTGCGGGGAGTCAGGCAGGGTGAAGGTCATCACCATTGCAGCTAGACAGAGGAGGGCACTCCCTGTTAGCTGGCTGGGCGCTGTGACTCACACCTGTAATCCCGGCACTTTGGGAGGTTGAGGTGGGAGGACCACTTGAGGTCAGGAGTTCAAGAGAAAGAAGTGCATGGCAGCCAAGAGCATCACTGTAGTGAGACAGCGAGGGTTCCTCTCCCAGCACCCGCCCTGCTGAGTGGCAGGAGGGATTCACCTCTCCATGCCTCCATCTCCTTTTTAGAGATAATATTCCACTTACCTGGGAGCGTTGTTGGGAGGACAGCACGAGTTATAAGGGCAAAGCACCTAGAGCAGGCCCAGCCCTTCACCATCTACCATAGCCATTACTATTATCACTACTGTCACTGTAAGGGATCCTCTCTGGCCCAGAAGCAGCTCTGGCTTCCTCCACTCCATTCCCAGTATTGCATTAAGAAGAATGTCTCTGTTCAGCATTATTTATTCATTCATTTAATTCCTGAACAGATATGTATATGCCCCGTTTGTGCTGGGATTCAAGGTGACAAGGGTTTAATTCTTTTTTTTTTAAGACAAGAGTTTCACTATATTGCCCTTTGTAGAGTGTCATGGCGTCACAGGTCACAGCAACCTCAAACTCTTGGGCTTAAGCAATTCTCAGGTACCCGCCATAATGCCCAGCTATTTTTGGTTGTAGTTGTCATTGTAGTTTAGTAGGCCCAGGCTGGGCTTGAACCTACCAGCCTCAATGTATGTGGCTAATGCCCTATTCACTGAGCTACAGGTGCTGAGCTAAGGGTTTGATTCTTGTCTTAGAAAGAGTGAAAGGGTGGGAGTCTTGAGCAGGCATAGTCAATTCAAGTCTCAGCCTGGCATTTACTAGGCATGTGTCATAGGCAGATAATCCTGGGCCTCACTCTCTGCATCTATACAATCGGCAGTTAGTTATGTCCTTGCCATCCTGCCTCTTCTGAGGATCCACACCATCATCTTGGGGCCTGGAAAGGGACAACATGATGGGACCTTCCCAGACAAAGCCCTGTTGTCCCTCTGGCTCTGGCCAGCAGGAGGAGAGGAGGGCAATCCCTGAAGCAATTGCCTCAGGTCACTGGGCAGGCCAGTGCTCTCTAAGCCACCTTCAAAGAGAAGATTTTAATTGGCTTAGGCCCTGTGCTGCTCTAAGAGGGCATCACAGAATGGATCAGCCCCAAGAGGGCCAGGCCCACCTATAGGCCAGATGGCTAGAAACCAGCCCAGCCCACCTCAACTGTCCCCAGGTGAGTCCCCCCTCCTCCCCAGGCTAGCAGAAAGATGCCTGCTAGCTTTCTGTCTGGTCCCACCCATGAGTGCAGGAAAAGGAAACTTAAGTCAGAGCTTTGAGCTAAGAAGAAAATGGGAAGGGCCTGGAGAATGAGTTTTAGCCTCATTTAAAGAAGGACCAGGCTTAAAATTCAGTCTGTGACAAGCGATTGGATTTACCTTACTGGAGGGAGAGGACCTGGCACTCTACAGTTTATGCAGCACGGCCATGCTACCCCAGCTGGCCCTGAGAAGCAGGGTTCCCACCCTCACAGCAGCAGGGAGTGGGGCAGCAGGCCGGGGTGTTGGGTCTGGCGCAGGGATCCTGACTTCGGCTTTGTGAACCTGGGCAAATGACACTAATATATAAATGATGATTCTAAACAGTGGCTCTTTCACTGGGTGCCCAGGAGGTGCCTGGTGACACATGCTTGCCATATTACATAAACTGAGGATCAGAGGGGGCAAGGATTTTCCCCAAATCACACCGCTATTTAAGAGAGCTGGGATTCGAAGCCCCACTCGGAGATCCTCAGGTTTTTGAGCTATCTCAGGGAGGGGATAAAAACAGCTGTCTACAGAGGGGTTGAGAATATCACAGGAGCAAGTGGATGTGGGTTTGAAACCATTAAGCGCTATGTAGGTATTGGCTGTTCTTACTGAGGAAACTAAGCCTCCAGCAGGAGAAGCAACTTGTCCAAGGTCCCCCAGCTGGTAAGGAGCAGAGCTGGACTTGGTCCCAGTGACCCTCTGCCCAGTATCCCTTCCACCAGGCCGCAGCTGCCACCCATGACATCTGCCTGTGGGAGGATTTCCCTGGTGCAGGACGAGGGCTACGAATTCACAGGAGTAATCAGGCCGACAATATTTAAATACTTGGTTATTTGAAAAATACAACAACAAGCAGTTGAGAATAAATGCCAAGCCTCTAACTAGTTGGGAACACCCCCTGGGGGCACAGAGATTTGTCAGCGTGACTGATGCTTCCTGCTTAAATGCAACATGCAGACGCTTGTGCAGAAGCGAGACAGGCTGTGGGCTGGTGACAGCAGCATGTGAAGCGGCTGCTTAGAAAGCACGGCTTGCATCTGGTAACTGCCTTGTCTGGCATTGCCTCCCTCTGAAGGGATGATTTGTTATATTTCTTTTATTGATGAGAAGCCAAGGCCCAGAGGCACGCCGGACTAACCCAAAGTAAGTCCTGGTCCATAAGTGCCTGAGCTGGGATTTGGACCCCAAAATGTTACACTCTAAAATCTCAACTCCATCCCCTGCATGGCTCTGCTGCCCACCCTGTCTTTGCTGCTAGGTAGAGAAGGGGTAATGTGTTTAGGAACTCACGTCCTGTTCTTGGGACTTGCTTGCTTGTCATCCTTTCCTCAGGGCCTCATTTGACCCAGGTCCTAGGTTGGGCATGAAGATACCAAGATGGTCATATGTTACGGGACTTCACTGCCTAGTGGGGGAAATTGAGTCAGAAGAGATAATCCCCATCCAACATCCTGCAGAAGGGCTGCCTCACCCAGCCTGGGGGGCTGGAAGGAGCATGGCTGGCTTTGGGGGGGGCAAGTGATGCTTGGGAAAGTCTGGAGGCTACAGAGGGAATCTGCCTTTGGCCTTGGGGAGGAAGGGGAAGGAGTAGGCTGTCAAGTTCTAGAACTTAGCCCTGGGCCAAACTGGGCTTTGAACTATTTCTTACGTGATTCACATATTAGGCCTCCATTTAAAATTTCATGGAAGCAATCAAATCTTTGTCTAAAACCAAGTGAGAAAAGCACTGCCTTAAGACTTATTCTTGCACTGGCCGGAATGATGATTTATATAATATTGCTCCCCAGTTTGAGATAACTTGACTTGTTCATTCTTCCTATTTGCTCATTTGAAAAGTCTATCATAGATGGCTCATTTATTCCTTTTACACATATCTATTGATTATCTGCTATGATCCAGACATCATTCTAGGTATTGCAGATATAAAAAAAATAAAATCTTATATCCTACTTACATCCTTCTACCCTGCTGAAGCTTCTTCAAGTCTTTAGGGTAATTTTTCTAAAAAGCAAACCAGACAACAATCATATCTGCTCAAAACCTTCGATGCACCCTACTTGAAGTCTTGCTACACAAAGTGTGATACAAAGACTAGTGGCATCAGCATCATCTGGGAGCTTGTTTAAAAGTGCAGAATCTCAGGCTTCACCTCAGACCTACTCCATCAGAATCTTCAATTAAGTCCCTAGGTGACATGTATGATGCTGGGGTCTAAAAAGCATAGGACTATAGGATGCCAACATGGCCCTTCACCTCCTAACACCTGTTGTAATCTACCTTTTCTCACTTCTATTCTTTTTTTTTCAACTATATTATACTCAGTGCCACCCTGGCCTGCACACCTGGTGTCTCTTGTCTCCAAACTTTTGTGACCCTAGGATACCCTTCTCACGGTTGGGCTATCCTTCCTTCTTCCTTGGAAGTCAAGCTCAAATCCTCTAGGAGTTTCCTCAGATCCCTCTTGCCTTCCTCTGCTCTGACCCCATTGCCTCCCATCCCATCCCTTCTCCACCCAGTGCTTTCATATCTATTAGATAGCTCAGTGCTCTGGAATTTGTTATTTAGGTGGACGTCTGTCTTGTTCAAAAGATAGTGAGCTTTGGAGACAAAAGATAGGCCTTTTTTCTTTTTCTTTACATTCTTCCTAATCCCTGTGCTGCCAGGCACTGGGGAGGCAGATGGGATTTAGAGCCTACTCTGGTGGAGCAGACTGACTTTCAAAGTAATGAGTGAAAGTAGTGTTCTTGGCACAGGTCTGTGGCAAAGAATGAGGTATTTACCAAGAAGTCATTTCAAGGCTGAAGGAGCCAAGTGAATGGTCACTGGCTTCCTCTCCTCATGGATCTTTCCCAATAGACTGTTCCCTCTCCCCTGTATTATTAGGAGGGCTGTATTATTAGGAGATTGAGTTGTATGCATGGCCCTGCCTACCATGTCCTGGCCATCAGGAGCCTCTCTGTGCTTGGGTTCTGTCTCCTTGCATGGCTAGAAGGGTGCACATAAGTGCTAGGACATGAAATGCCCACAGCTAGCCGGGCCTGTAAAGTATTCACGCTTCCTTGTTTTGAAGGAAGAGTATGTGGCCAGCTCCCATCATTCCTACCCCACACTCCACAGATCAAGTTAATAAATTAGTAAAGTAATGCATTCACTGATGGATCCATCAAATATTTACTGAACACCTACTTTGTGCCAGGCTGTTGCAGTATTTGGGATAAACAGATAAATGACTTCTTATGCCCTCAGCTGAGGTCTTTTTCCCAGCTCAAGAATCTGGTGATCTGGGTCCTTGCCCTGGATTCCTTGTTTCCTGGAGTAACTTACCTCCGTGAGATTCATTTTTCTAATCTGCAATATGAGGATTATAATTATTATGTGAGCTGTCTCACAACTTTAAGATGCTCATACAGAATTGCAAATCAAAAGTACATATTGGGATTGTTTGCTTTGTTCTTGTTGATTAGTTTGAGTTTTCTGTAGATTCTAGTTATCAACCCTTGGTCAGAGTCATAGCATGCAAAAAAAGTAAACCTTCTATTTGAGACCATAATCCCATGATTAGGTAGAAATCCCAGAAGAAAAAAATAATCATTTTACTATAAGGACATTGGCACTAGAATGTTTAGTGCAGTTCGATTCACAATTGCCAAGATGTGGAATCGACCCAAGGACCCATCCATACACGAATGTATTAAACTGTGGCATATGTATACCGTAGAATACTATTCAGCCATAAAAAGATGGAGACTTTACATCTTTTGCATTTACTTAGAAGAATGAAGCACATTCTTCTTAGTAAAGTATCACAAGAATAGAAAAGCAAGCATCCAAAGCACTAAATACTAATATGAAACCCAGAGATAAACAACTGCATGCCCAGATAAGAGAAAAACACAATTAAATTCAAGTCGGGGGAGGAAGGATGAGGGAAAGGGGACGAAGGAGGGTGATTGGTAAGCTCTCACCTAAGGTGCACAATGTAAGGGTATATAGCACATCCCTAGGTGAAGGGTTCAACTACAACTTGAACTTTACCTAACCACTGCTGACAGTATAACCTAATCACTTGTACACTTGTATTAATCTGAACTTTAATAAAAGTGCTGGGTAAATTGCAAAGTGCTATGCTAATTGTGCAATGGTTACTCAGGTAGGTAGTGCTAGTAACCAACCCAAGAGTCATCCTGTACCTCTTTTTCCAGGCTAAAACAAGCCCAGTTTTGTTTGGGAAAGCAACATGCTAAGCCCTAGGCAACGAATCATGATTTGAGTAAGGCCGTCAAGACAAGGCTAGTTCTTCTTTGCCAGATATGCACTTTCCCAGTCTTCTTTGCAGCTAATGATAATCATGTGATTATGTGACCCAATTCTGGCCAATAAGATGGAAAAGGAAGTTCACTGGCAGAGAGAGCTTGGGAGGGCCATGGCTGATGCCTCTTCTTATTCTTGCCATAAATGTGAGCTCTGTTGGCCATCTTGGGACCACAAAGTGACAGACATGAGGGAGGATGGTAAAGTGGATTGACTTTCTCTCTCCACTTCCCCCATTCCTGTGGCACCTGCCCCTCTCAAGGCACCATCCTCTTCTGGATGGAGTCTGTGGCCTCCACTAATGCTGTCTGATGATAAACTCAGAGGATTAAGCTGCTGAGATGGAAAAGTTAGGAGGATAGGCTGATCCTGTAAATAGTTATTTATGGTCTTGTATGGAAAGTCCTTGGGGCAAAGAAAGTACCAGACTCTTGGGAACAAAGAGGAGGGAGCCCCAAGTAAGTGTGGGGATGGCTTAGAGGCCAAGTGCTGGGGGAAGGGTCAGAGTTCGTCTGTATAATCAAATAATCTTCTGACAGCCAGGCCTCTCGCTACCTCCTCTTCCCGGAGCCACCACTGCTGTCAACTCCATAGACATTTGACTAAATAATCATAATGAGGGGGCAGCACTCGTGGCTCAGTCAGTAGGGCACTGGCCCCATATACTGAGGGTGGCGGGTCCAAACCCGGCCCCAGCCAAACCATAACAAAAAAATAGCCGGGCATCATGTCAGGTACCTGTAGTCCCAGCTACTTGGGAGGCTAAGGCAAGAGACTTGCCTAGGCCCAGGAGTTGGAGGTTGCTGTGAGCTGTGATGCCACAGCACTCTACCGAGGGTGATAAAGTGAGACTGTCTCTACAAAAAAATAAATAAATAAATAAAAATAATAATAATGAGGATGTGTAGCTAGACATGGACACTGAAAGAGGTGCATCTCTTGCCTCATTTAGTTCTACTACCGCCTTTACTTTACAGATGTAAAGTAGACTTGCCCAGGAGACTTGCCCGAGGCCATATATAGATGTGAGTCACTCTAAGCCAAGTCTTCACACTAGGTCTTCATGGGCTAGGCCTGTGTTGTCTAACACAACAGCCAGCAGGCATAGGCAGCTACATTTACATTTCTAATTAAAATTAAATAAGGTTATAAATCCAGTTCCTTAGTCATAGTGTCTGCATTTTAAATGCACAATAGCGACATGTGAATGGATAGTGGCCACTGCATTGGAGAGTGCAGGTGTGGCCCATCTCCATCATAGCAGGAGCTCCTATTCGATAATGTTGGTCCAGAAGCTTGAGGTAATTTAGAGAATAGCTCACAGACCCCTCCCTAGAGGATACAAGTCCCTCCAAGGGAGAGGGAACATCCCCTGGGTGTCCGTGATGCACCGGTCCCTGTGCAATAGGCTTTGCACCTGCTAGCTCATCTACTCCTCACGCCAGCTCCATGCTGCTGCCATCTTAAACTCATGTGACAGATGAAGACTCTGAAGCTTGGGAATTTGACAAGACTTTTCTAAGACCACACACTAAGGACACAGATCTGGGATATGAACACAGAACTGTCTACCAAGCCTCTTTTCTAGGATGCTAGGTTTGGAGGTGTCTCTTCCCCTCACTCCCTTTTGAAAAGAAGAGATGACTGTTTCAGGAAGGAGTGCTGAATTCCAGGAGGGGTGGGATGTGGGGGACGTTTTCCACCCAGCCCAGGAGGAGGTAGTTTCCCTTCAGGGCAGCTCCTACTGTCTCCCCAGCCTGGGAGGCCAGGTCAGAGGCCATACTCATTCTTTCCTGGGCCTCCTTTTCCCAGGCTGGGCTGCTGCTATTAGAGCCCTCTGTAAATCAGGCCCCAGTCACCCCTGGAGACTCCAGACCAGGGGGGAGGAGCTCCTACTGCAAGAAGATCAAGCTGCTGGCTCTCCCAGGGAGTCTACAGGAGCTTCAAAGGCTGGGGCCTGATTTACGAGGCTGCCAGTGGCTCCAGGCTGTCCCAGATCAGTGCCTGCACCAGCCTCAAACTGTGCTGTAGTCCAGAGATGGGTCAAAGGATCTGAGGCCAGACATAGGACAGGGCTAGTACTGTCCCTTCCGTGCTGCAAGAGGACTTGAGGTCAGCCACACCTGCCAGGGGATGTGTTCCCATGGACACATCCTAAGTGGTTTTTGGCCCTGCCTGATAGGAGATGAAAGAGTACAGAAGCAGGGCTGGGCTGCTCCAGGCTGCAGTCAGGAAGCTTCAGGTGCCCATAGAAGCAGCCTTAGAGCTGGCCTTCAACCCCCAAGGCAACCCATCGAGAGATAGGACCCTCCTTTTTTCATATGAGGAAATGAAAGCTCAGAGAGGGCAAGTGATGAGGGTAGGATTTGAACTCACGTCTGATAGCCAAACCCTTGCTTCTTGCATTCTGGCTCCTCACGCAGTACTCCACACTCAAGTCTTTCTTGATCAAGAAAGACAAACATATAACCCATGTCAGTGGCAGCAAGTATGCTTCTCTACTCTTCCAAGCTCTTCCACAAGCTTGAGGGAGTGATGAGAAGAGACTGCATTATCCAGCCCTGAGAAGTCCAGAAACTGAGACAATGCCCTTGGCCAGGGCCAACATCTGGGCCCACAGCCTGCCAGCAGTAGAGCCCGGGTAACCTCTTCAGGCCCCTACGGTAATGAACCTGCTCCTTCTCCTGGGAGGGAAGCGAATTTTCCAGGGATCAGTGAAGCCATAACTTCCTCAGTTTTTAGCAATTGGAGTACTAATTGCCATTTAAAGACACTTGCCCACGAGGTGCAAGGTCACTCATTTATCATGATTTCTTTTAGTAATCTGGCAAAGTAAACATGTAATTTTATCTCATTTGCAGATGCTCATAGGGGTTAATGCCCTGCGCCTAATAAGCAGTAGAGTTGAGTCTCAGTCTGGCTGCATTTGCCTCCAATCTCCCTTCACTCCCACTGTAGCACTAAGATTCTAATGACAGGTCTCTGACGTGCCATTCAATTGTCACCTGTTTCTCTGCCCAGAGGGTGACTCAATTCCAGGCATTGATGCACACTGTAGAGGTTATAGGTGTGGATGCCACAGTCAGAAGCTGGATCTGAATCCCAACATGGCTTCTTTCCAGCTGTGTGACTTTCCATAAGTAACTTAAACTTTCTCTCTGGGTCTTATTCACGAAATGAGGTTACTGCCCACCTCTCCCAGGGGCTGGCTGTGATGAGGTTCACTTCCAAGAAGCACCAAGCACTATGCTGGTTCTTGGTAGGCAATCAGCAAATGATCACTGTCATGAGGGCCCTGCTGCCTCTCCTGCAGCCCAGCATGGGGCTTACCCAAAGTCAAAGGCAAAGAAGAAACAAGAAGATTTAACAAGGAGACGAATTAGGATGTGGTACGGAGAAAGTTTGGGGTCAAACTGCTGGTGTCCGTCTAAGGCGGATGATTTCCAGACGAAGCCCATCGGCATGAACAGCTAATCCAATCAACCCGGGTGCCCAGACTTGTCTCTCCCCTCACCGCTATCCCAACCCCATGGAGGCCCCCAAACCAGGAAAGCCCTCCCAGGTGTCCCCTCCCCTGGGTGCCTCAGGCCTCTCCCTGGTCTGTTCCTTTAGGACAGGAAAGCAGCTATCTGGAAGATACCCAGGGAAGCCATTCCTTGGGACGTGTCCTTCCAACCTCCACCCCAGCATGATGGGGATGCCAAATGGACAAACCCAGCCAAACATGTGGACCCACAGCCCAGGAAAGTCAACAGCTGGGCCACTGGCTGACTTTTCTTCTGCTCTTTTGAATATTCTGGCAATGAGAAGACATAGTCTCAGCGACTTATAGAAAATTTCCCAGGATATCCCAGCCTCTAGGGGAACGATTTGCTCCTTTCTCATACTTTTATATCCCTTTTCTTGGAAGACCAAGTCTTGCGTGGGCATGCATTCACAAAAATGCATGTGTGCACGTGTGCACACACACGCACACACACTTAATTTGGTCCTGTTTACAATTAAATAAGATTGCTTCTAACAGCAGTCACTAATATTTAGTACATGTGAAGTAAAATGTAGCTATTATATTCATAATCTCCTATAATCCTAGCAACAACTTGTAGGATAGGTACTCTATTTATCCCCATTTCACAGATGAGGATGCAGAGGTAAGCTGACCTGGAGAGGGCAGGTTGCTAGTGGTGCTGTGGCGGGCACCCCAGTCTGAGAACCCTGGGGTCCAGGAGTACACACCTTTCCCTGTGCTGCCTCCTCCAAGCACGTTTAAGGAGTTAGTTAGTTGACGAGGTTTTTTTTTCCTTAGATATGTTTTCTTTGGGGGGAGTAAGTAAGGTTGATAACAAGGGGGTCTTTTCTACCATTGGAATCTATGATCCTGGGAGCTCAGGAAGGAACCCAAAGCTGCCCCTGCATTTTCAAATATGACTTGCCTGCTGGCTCTCCAAGGCAGCTCAGCCCCAGCCAGTGTCCCCTCCCTCCTCTGGACCAGGGCCTGGGAACCCAGCCTCATGGTTCAGCTTGCTTCCTCCAGCACACATGTTTGCACACTGAGATTTCCTATATTTTCACCACACAAAAGCCAGGTTATATTTTTGTTCTCTTTGAAATATGCCAAAGGAATTTTTTTCTTCCCCTTGAACTTTTTCCAAAAATAAATAGAAAAAGGGAACACCATTTTGCCCCATAAGCTGAGAATAGAAAAAATCAACACGCAGGGTGGCATTTCCAAGACGTTACAAAACAGCGAACATGTGAATCTGTCTCTACACCATTTGGCAACCTGGGGGGATATTATAGACGGCATTTCCCACCCACAAACTCACTGGGTTTATATTAACATTTAGCTTTTTTCTTAAAACCAGAATCTGAAACAGGTAAGAAGCTTTGATAAATTAATACCACCTGGATTGGGATTCAGAGTCAACAGACCAACGACAAGCAAATAAACAAATACACAGGTAATTTAGTAAAACAAAGAAAACTATGGCGCAAAATATACTAAACTGGCAGCTTAACAGTTAAACTCAAGGAAAGGAAGGAAAGTGTTTAATCCCATAACTGGTGAAGGATGCAAAGAACTCAGCGTAATCATAAAGGTACCTGGATTATTCTCAACTCACCGAATTGTCTGTCTCCGACACTGTCTGCCATTCTGGTCTGGGCAGTCCAGGCCCCAGTATCTGCTGCTTTCAAAAGCCTCCGCGTGGGTCTCCTGTGTCTCCCCCGCCCCATCTCCCTGCCTAGTGAGAATCATCTTTCACAAACAGCTTGATCACATCACTCCCAGCTCTGCTTATCTCTCCCAGCTTCCCTTCTCCTCCAAGCCAACACCTAGCTCAGCCCCCAGGACCCTTTTCCCCGCCCATGGCTCCTGGCAGCCTCCTCCCCAACCCCTGCCCATCACCTCCTAGGAATGTGCTTCAAGCAAGGTACCTGTCTGCGCTGCTACTCCACTCAACAGAGTCAGAGAAACTCCAAGCAGGAAGCAGGGGCCTTGCTACCATCTACTTCCAACCACTTGCCTAGGGAGCACTCGCCATCAAGCTGAGAGGCCATCAGACCTTGTTCTCACTCCTCTAGTAAACCGGAGCTCCCTCACTCCCATAGGAAGAGGAGCAGAAAGAAGCCGAGGCTTGCAGATTAAAGTCCATCTCTCTTAGTTACAGCTATGCCATGCTGGGCAAGGGACGAGCCCCCTCCAGGGCTCAGACCTTCCATCTGTAAAACAGTACGAATAAGTCCTACTTCACAGCCACCCACAGCATCATGCCATCATCATCCTCTCTGAATAATTTCAATGTGAAAAGAGTGAAGTATTGCAAGTAGAAAAGATGTGAATTCACATCCCAGCTCCAGAACTTGGGGAAATGAGGAAACTTCCCTGACATTCATTTTCCCCATGTGGAAAGTAGGAATGATAAAAACTTCCTCAAAGGTGACCATCCAGACAGAATGAGATAAGACACATAAATATGACTTTGTCAACTGTTCAGTGGGTAGAAATGTAAACGTTTATCCTGTTGAGCCCAAAACTGCATCCTGGTAACTCACGCAGTGGCTGCCAGTGCCCAGGACATCACACAGACATTCTAATCCTGCATCAGGACCTCTGGGCTTCCCTCCTCCTGTCTGGACTGCCCTGTCCCCTCAGCCATTCCCCAGGGTCTCTAGTTTGCTTCAGGTGTCACCCAAGTTCTCCCCCAGGGGAAGGGAAGGCTGCACGTGAGCGGGTGCTGCTGGAGTTTTCTGCAGTGGGGTCTGGCCCCAGTGCCTTTACACCAGCTCCTCTCCCTTTACAGGACCTCCCTGCAGTCTTCTGAGGAACACCCCATGTCATAGGTCATGTCTTCACCCTGTCATGCCTCATGCTGTGAATTTAAGCTCTCTGAATATTGAGGTCAAAGTCTTGCTGTCTTTTCGCCTCTGTGGCCTTGAACCAGTCATTTCTCCTCCCAAGGGCACTTGCTCCCCTGGGATTATAACAAGGAGGTGGACAATGTCATCACTGGACCTACTGACCGCAATGATTATTGAAACTACTTTATGCATATTTCCCCAAAATGAATTGAGTTCTCCCCCTTAACTTTTTTAGCAGAAGTTCTTCAGGACAATTTAGAACAAGTGCTGATACCCTGTGCTTCTACATGCTCTTTAAGGAACGTGTCTGGGGACCTTTTTGTAATCTTTATGTCAAGCCCAACCTGGCAATCGGCATGACTGCTTCCAACATCCCTGACAGAGAACACAGACACTCCTGTGGCCACCGCTTGGCTCTTGCTGTCCTGCTCCCTTCTGCCTGCCTGGTGAACACAGTACTGTGGCTCTCTGGCATGTGATGGGGTACTAGTGACGTTGTGGAGATTTTTGGTTCTCAAGCACTTGTGCAGCCATTTCCTCCTTACATGTGGGGAGATGCTGCTCGCAGCAGTTTGGCAGCAGCAAAGGACTGTGTGGTTGAATATATTCTTTTGTATAGAGGCTGTTTTTAGACTCTCTGGCAATCTTTGCCTGGGGCTGTCCGATGGAGGCAAGGAGACCATCACCTATATCCCTCCCCTCTCTGAGCACCAGTTTCCTCATCTGTAAAATGGAGAGAAATATATGCAAATCATAGGGTGATTGCAAATCATGGAGAGAAATATATGCAAATCATCAGATGCCATATAACATACTCAGAACACACAGCATTTAGCACACAGTATGCAGTTATTTTGCGCTTTTTGCAACTTGGTAAAAAGCTCATCATCCTTAGCTCCCCGCCCCCCTCCTACACATCACTGACATCTAGTGGCAGGCACGGGTAACTACAGGAGTGAGTACCCAAAGCTCCAGACACTTCCTGTGCCTGGCCGACCCCACTTCAGGGATTGTCCTGGGTCTCATAAGCAAGGTCAGCCAGAATCTGCCTCAACTTCCCCAAACACTTCCATTTTTATTATATAATTTTATCCCTACCCCAACCGTCAGTGGTAAGTAGGTTGTAATGATGAAGGGAGGATTACAGCCAATTATATGGCAGGGAAAAGACCCATCCTATACAGTGGATTTCTTGAGGTCAGGGAATTTGTTTGTCTCACTTATCACCACATCATACCCCTGGACCTATGACACTGCTTGGCACATAGTAAGTCTCAGGAAATATCTGGAGAAGGACTGAAACTTTCAGGAAACCTTAGTCTGTGCAAGTCTCCCTTTCAGTTCAGACGTTCACGTGGTTCAAGGGCTTGCTCCAGGTGACAGGTGGCAATGCTGTTCCAGGAATAAGTCTAAAAGGAAGCCCCTCCCCATGTCCTTCCAATGTGTGTGTAGCTGGTCAAAAAATGTCCTTACCCTCTCACTCCTGCATCTGGGAGGAGCGTGCCTGGGTCCCCTGGGCCTTCTCTCCAGCTCCTTCCTCACTCTCCAGAAAAGGTCCCACCAGATTGGCGTAAGGCGAGGAGCAAGAGCCAAAGCAGAGGTGTGTGGGCTGGGGCTGGGATGAGTTGCAAAGCAGTCTGAGAAAAGCAGGAGATAACTGCAGGAGAGTGGCTACCAGGGACGAGGGGATGGGACTGAGGGGCACCCACAGCACTTTAAAGGTGGTATCATGTTCTATCTCTTCGCTTGGCTGGTAGGGCCATGAGAGTTCATCATTAGTTTTTAAACTGCACACATTTGTTAAAAATATCTTCACTATATATAAAAAAATCATAATAAATATTTTAAAAGAGTTATTAGGAGAAGCTAATGCCTATAAATGCAATAGAGGGGACAGAGGTAAGGCAGAAGTTAAGTTCTGCGGATTTGAAGGCAATAGAGGGGACGGAGATAAGGCAGAAGTTACGAATTGCTGCGGATTCGGTGGTCCTTGATAACGACTGAGAAATGGGCGCATGGAAGCCTCGAGTTATTCTAAGGTTATTTTGATGACTGGCCCATGTCTTGAAGTCGGCCTGTGCATGGCTGTCCAGTCTCTGGGCTCTTGATCAATGGCAGCAGAATTAAGGAACAGTCGCTTCCTGGAGGCTGAGTGATCCTGAACGGGTGTCGTCACTTCTCTGTGCTTCTCATGTTAGGGGGATAAACCTGGGCTCCTCTTCTCACTTTCCCCAAGGCTGGTGTGAGGATTTAATGAGAACACGCAAATGAAGATGCTTTGTATACCCGAAAACACGGTGTAACTGTGGGATGACTATTACCATAAGTACTCCTGGCAGAAAAAAATGACATAAAGTGCCCCCAGAATGTGAGGCATTTATGTTATGACTGGGCATAACTTTCAGCCAGGGTTTTCTGGAATGGAATCAAGTTCTCACACCACTCCAGCCAAAACAGGTGGAAAGTGCACTTAGCAGCTGTCTCCTATTTCCAGAAGATTTATGAGGAGAGGCTGTATACTGCCATGGCTGGGAACCAGAATCCAGGGCCAGATCATGCGAGTTCAAATCCCGGCAATACCTACTGGCTTGCTGGGCCTTGAGAAGTTTCTTAACCTCTCCATGTCTCAGTTCCCTTATGTGTAAAATGGGCAAAATAATAGTGGCTGCATTATGGAATTCTTCTGAAGAGGAAATGAGTTAGAAGTGCTTGGAGTACTGCGTGCACAGAGCAGGCTGCATGTAAGTTGTTAATATTAGAACATTATAGTCTCCATTTTCTGATGGGAAAAATAAACAAGAAATAGCCATCAGGTGCAGTCACCTATTGGGTGAGACACTTGGCGGGCCTTCCTGGCAAGGTTTCTTAGTGTATACCATGGGATTTGGGGAGCTCCAGGAAACTCCTTGGCCAGCCTCGAGCCAGTGTGACCCCAAGCTTTTCAGGCTGAAGCTCCAACACTCAGCGTTCCCACCAAAAGTCTGTCTCTACACTGGGTCCTGGAGAAGACAGAGCTGAGCAATGTAAAGGATCAGAAAATGTTGAAAAGAGAGCCATAGCCTTGTCCCTGCTCCCAAGGCTCCTGATACCCAGTGGCCCTGTGCTTGCATCTGTGGAGTGTGGCAAGAGTCAAGGAACAGCATGTGTGAAGCCTTTAGACCGGTGCCTGGTGCGCAGTAAGCACCATGGTCATTGCTATTTCTTTTATCTATTTGTCCATCCTCCAGTAATCATGCTAAAGCAGCCCTGTTTGAAAAGGAACTTCTGTCATCATGCACATATTCTGTATCTGCCCATGGCCGGGGACTGACGTGTGCCTGTTGAGCACTGAAATGGGAGCAGTGTGACTAAAGAAATGAGCTTTTTATTTAATTTAACTTTTCCCCAGGTGTTCCTATGAATTTTTTAAAAGTTATTTTTAATTAATTAAAAATTTTAAAATTTTTAAATTAATTTAAATAGCTGCCTGTGGCTAGTGACTACCACAGCTGGCAGCAAAGTTCTAAATCTGAAAAGTAGCCACATCACTCCTTGGCTTCACGTCTTTCCAAGCCTCCAGCCCCTTTGATGTGTATCCAAGGCCCAGCACAATCTCCAGATGAGCGTTCTCCATGCTCATGCCGCCCTGTTTCCCGAACACGCTGACCACACCCCTGTCCCTCTGCTTCCAATGCCCTGTCTGTCTTATCTGCTGGTCACTTCTTCAGGAAGTTTCTCTGGCTATCCACACATCCAAGCAGGGTTGGGGGCACCACCCTGGCTTCCCCGGCCTCCAGGCTTCTCCCCCACCTTGGCATTTACCCAGTGGGGTTGTACTGGTTACTGGCCGGGCTCCCTTTCTAGCTCTCCCTGAGTGTCGACCATGGCCGCATTATGAGTGTTTCTGTGGCTGGTGCTCTGGGGGGCAGGGAGATCTGGAAGACATACTCTACTCTTGTGAGCTTGCAATGCTCCCCCTTTAGGAGGAGCTACTGGCTTCCAGCAAGGCCCTTCCATTTTCCAAGGCCAGTCCTCTTAGCATCACTGGCACACATGACTGCATTTCCTCGTCCTAAGATGCCAGTACTTACCAGATGCACCATCTGCTCAGCAATAGCTGCTTTTAGAAAAGAAAACAAAGCACAACCTTAAATGTACACATTGATTGCAAGACACTCTCTGCTTCCAGAGATGCCAAAATGTAAAGACAAGAATTGCTGAAAAATCAAGGAAAGTAAGGCAAATTGAGTTGGCCTCTTGGCAGATGACCACTCTAGAGAATCATTCTACAGTGGGTGCCCCAAGGGCATCTTCCTCCATTCCTCACCCTCTGAGTCATGCCAACTGCCATCTTTTTGGGCCTCCTAGAACAGGAGGAATCAGACCCGTCTAAGGCATCACTATTGTGCATAATTCTCTTTTATCACAGGGCCTTTGCATCAGCTGTTCCTTCTTCCTAGAACACTACCCAAGACTTCATCTGGGTGCCTCTGCCTTACTTCTCTCAATTAAACATCCCTCTGTAGAGTGGCCTTCCCTGGCCATTCCAGCTGCAGTGGTCTCACCTACCCCTGTTCTGTCTTTCTCAAATTAACCAGCTCATTTTCTTCCCAGCACTTATGAGCTTTTGGAATTAACTGCCTAATTATTTATTCTCTGTTTTTTCCCAACAAGCGTCTCAGAGGCAAGAATTTTATCTAGTAGGTATTTAAGAAATTTTTGTAATTGAAAACACAGGGAAAAATAAAGTAAATAATAAAGAGTCCCTGCATCCCCACTACTCAGAGAGAAGCACAGTGACCAGTACAGCACACGGCTATTCTTTCAGACATTTTCTACATGTGCGTGTGCGTATATAATCATTTTTTAAAAAATTAAAGATGTGACCTTTCCATTGATGTTGCTTTCTAATCTGCTTCTCCACCCCACTTATTATCAAATACCTTACGAGTATCTTTCATATCCATGGGCACGCTGGACATCACTGCGTTTAAAGGAGGCAAACTAACGGATCTAAGCAGTCCCTGCAGGTGGACACTTGGGTTGTTACAGTGCTCCTGTTACGACAAGCAGTGCTGACAGTGAGCATCTTGGTGTAAATGCCTTTGTGTGACGGTCTACTTGTTTGCGTCACTGTTATCACTGGGCTAAAGGGCTTTGGATAAATAATGAGACTGGGGCCACTTCTCAGATGAGGGACCTTACTGGTCAGAAGGACTTCACAAACTTCAGAGAGCGCTGAGAAGGACAGGGGACATAGGCCCACCTCTATTTCTTGGGCAATGACTGTGTCGTTGGAGAGATTCATATAATCTTGTAGGGTCCCAGCACTCAGGCCAAGTACCCCTATGAAGGTCCTAAGCCCCACTTGAATAGCTGTTTGAAACTAGTGGCTTAGCCATCAGAGGCTTTAGTTGCAGATATTATTTTTAAAAGGCTTTAAAAAATATCCTAAAAAGTTTTCTGGTATATAGACACATGCATGTGCATGCCAGTATGGATCAATCTATAATTAAATGCTGTAATTATATCAGACTGAACCCACAACTTAACACAGCACAGGTATAAGCCCCCAACTAACCCCGACTTCAGTTAGAAAGGGTGAAATCACTGTTTTCACCCTCTCATGTATTTAATAGTTGATGTATAAAACCAATGACTCTAATTTGGCCTCGTTTGGAGCTCTCACTTCTGTTATTGCTTTCATGCAATTCTGGTTGAGCTGAAATTTACAACAAATTCATGTTACAGTGTCTTCAAACAGACCCAGTTTTACACTGGGTAAAGACCTCGAGTTTGGAAACCCAAGAACAAAGGATGGATAAAAACACCGGCTGAACATTCTCTAGGGCAGTGATATTCAATCGGTGCACCACGGCACACTGGTGTGCCACCAGAGGATCTTAGGTGTGCCCTGATTGTTTTTTCAAGATCATTCATTAAATTATTTTCAAAAGAAGTTCAAAGCACAGTAAGTCTATTCTTTTTGTTACTTTTTTTTTTTTTGATCAACATAATTTAAGTGTGCTGTGGAAGTTTACCTGTAGGTTCTTGTTTGTGGTTGGTATGAATCAGTGTGAGATAAAAAAGGTTCAAAAAACCCTGCACTAGGGTTTAATCACCAAAATCCTATTCCTCGTGTCTCTCTCAGCTCTGCTCTCAACTGGCTTCTCTGAGGTCACAGATCATAGTAGTATGGGTCCTTCATATGTAAACAGCACATTAGTTCATAACTGTTTCATCCTCCCTTGCTCCTCACAATACGTTTGGAAGGGTGGCCCAGAATCATTACTGGGCTCATTTTACAGATGAGTCAGCTGAGGCTCAGGGAAAGGAAGGGACTTGGACCAGAGCAGAGCTCCCTGCCGAGGTGGCCAGGCTATTTCTTTTCTTCTTCTTTTGGCCAGTTTCAGCCCCCTCGTCTGAGCTAAAGGAGCCCCAAACTTCAATTTGGCAACCATTGCTCTTAACCAGATAAGCAAAGGGCTGACTCTGAGTAGCAGTTTGCAAGAGCATTGTGATCATACGGCTGGTAGTCAAGAGAACCAGCTTAGTGCCGGGCAGATGCTACTTACTATTGTGAATTAATGCTGCTAGACATTAATTATGTTCTAAAGGCATATTTAGCAAAACACAAAGGTGGCAACTTTTATTTTGGTATTTTACTTTTCCATGAAATCTCAAAATCTGAGAACCACTGATTCATACCAACCAAATGAGAAGTTATATTATTTTTTAAAAAATCATCTACAGTCTAGTCACCATGCTAATGTTTCACATTTGCTCCCTTCAAGCCTCAAGATAATCATATGAAGTAGGAATTATTATTTCTATTTTTAAAAAAAATTATATTTATTTGTTTTGCGGATTTTGGCCGGGGCCAGCTTTGAACCCACCACCTCCAGTATATGTGGCTGGCACCCTACTCCTGGAGCCACAGGCACTGGCCTATCATCTTCCTTTTATAGACCAGGAAACTGAGGTATATAAAAGTTAAATACTTTGTCCCTAGTCACAGAGTAAGAGGCAAAGGCAGGGTCCTAGTTCAGGTCTAGCTCCAAAGCCGAGCTATGTGAGAAGGGACGGGGGACACCTCCCCGACACAGCTGAGCAGTGATGCCTCTGTTCACAGGTTCACTCTTGTATTAAACCCTTGCTGACTACCTGCTGGGGACAAAGTCCAGCCCAAAGGAAAGAAGGTGTGTAGGGACAGGCAGTCCCAGAGTGAAGGCTGTGCCCCCCACCAGCAGAGTGACCAGTCGGCCACCTAACCTCTCAGCGCCTTGGCGTCTCCCACGGTAATGGGAATCTCCAACTGTCTCTCCCTGATGCGGCTGTGCCAGGACCACATGAAGCAGCACATGAGGAGGGGCCAGCAGTGCCGGGACACAGGAGGTGCTGGATGAGCATCGGCTCTCTTGCCTGTCTCTGAAATGAAGACTCAGAGCAGGTCGCCAGCACTCAGAGCTTACAGTGGGTTATGCGCTTTTATAGCAGCTGGCTCAACTCTCTCACTTTACAGATGGGAAAACTGAGGTTCAGAGACGGACCCTGTCCGAGGTCACAGTGCAGGGTGATGGCAGAGATAGGCCAGGAACTCACATCTCCTGACCCCCGTCATCTCTCTCTGTAACAGCAGCTTACTGATTTACTGCTTTACAGCCCCTGCCAAGTAAGCTGTAATGTAAGTGGATTGGAGGTACGTGACAGCATTAATAACATTTTGTTGGGTAGCTGAAAGGAAAACAATAACTCTGCCCAGAGAGTAAATGTCTAGAATACACTTTCTCGTTTATCAAACAAGTATAGAGCACTTACTCTGCACCTGCCAGGAGCTGTTGTTCTAAGGCCTTCAGGAACATGAACTTGTTTAATCATCATTACGGTCCCGTGAGAAAGTTACTATTACTACCATTTCCATTTTATGGATGAGAAGATGGACACTGAAAGGTTAAGTCCCTTGCTTAGGGTCCTCCTTCTAGGAAATTGGCAGAGCTGGGATTTGAACCCAGGGAGTCTGGTTACAGTGTCCACAGGACAATCCCTATGGCTTGAGGCTTCTCACTAGGAACAATGAATTTCTTTCTACTATGTACACTTTACTTAAGAATACTAATAATAATCACAATCAGAATAGCAATGTAGGTAAAATACAAGTAGATAATTTCCTCTAAAACTGATAGTGCCAACCCGAGTTTCTAAAACAGCCATGCTCCTTCTCCCTCTCCCCACTCACCTCTGCTGCACCTGCCGTTCCCCCCACCTGGAACGTTTCCCTCTCCCTCTAACTTCAAGCCACATCCTTCAAGACTCAGCTATAACATCACCAGCTTTTGGATGGCCTTTCCAACAATGTCGCCAATCATACTGGGCACTGTTACCTGAGTCAGCAAGGTTTGACTTTGAATCCCCTGATGGGAATGTTAAGAATGATTTTCTTCAAGGAACTTCCCCAGTGCTCTCAGATGACTCCACTAATCAATGACATCCAGGAGTCAGACTGGACATTCCTTTGCCGAGGCAGGAATGTGTCTATTTAATACCTTTGATGCCGCAAACATTTATGGGACACCTTCTTTGTACTGGGCATTTTTATACATTACTGCATTTCAGAAACATTCCCAGTTTGGGGGACAATACTGTTATGCCTATTTGAGCAGGGAGCACTCTGGATTGGGAACATTGGGTAACTTGTCCAAGGCCACATGACCAGTGGGTGTTAGCACTGGGACCTGAAGCCGGCTTCCCAAACCCCTTCTGCAAGGCAAAGCACTTTGCATAACTGTCACAGTAAAAGCAAGAATCAGCAACTGATGTTCATTCAAGAGGAAAGTTTTGAAGAGGAGCAGAATATTGGCATGGTCTTGTATCTACTACGTACAGCAAGCAAGAGGAAGCAGAAACCACCTGTGATGCTTAGTTCTGTGTCAGCGTGGCTAGGCGAGGCTACAGCACCCAGTTATCTCATCAAACCCCAGCCTTGGCGGGGCTGACAAGGTAGTACATAAATGTGGCTAATGTCTACAGGCAAGTGACTTTGAGTGAGGAAGAGTGCCCTTGTAAAACAGGTGCGCCTCATCCAATCAGTCAAAACGCCTTAAAAGCAAAAGCTGGGGTTGCTCAGACAGAAAGTCATTCCACTCAGGACTACAGCGTCCCCTCCTGCCTGAGCTTCCAGCCTGCTGGTCTGGCCTATGATTTCAGACTTGCCAGCTGAAATCACATTACTTGGCTCCTCAGGATAAATATATCTGTACATATTAAGAGGTTACACGTCTATACGTAGTGTATATGTGTATATATGCAAAAATATTCTATTGGTTCTATTTTCCTGGAAAACGCAGATGGACAAATCATCTTAACCAACAGATGATTGTCAGCATCACCAACAAGAGACAAAAGGGCACCTCTAAATACTGTACCCTTGGAAGGACACATCATTAGTTCCATGGTATAACTTTTATATTAGAAAAAGATAAAAGCATTCATTGACAAATTTTTAAAAGGCTGTCCTCTTTCCTCAGTGGCTCCCAGGCCAGCCTGGCACCAGACAGTGAACTTAGTGACCAGGAAGCACCAGGTGCAGAAATGGGTCACATCTGGGGACTGTTCAGCTGAGGACCTTTCAGGCTCTTGCTCTGTTCCCCATCTGTCCTCTCTCCTCCCCTCCTTCCCTCCCTCTACCCCTCCCCCTTCCCCACAGAGTTACAAATATCATAGTTTGAAATTATCTCTCTGCCATCCAGCAGGCCTGAGATAATTCCATCTCCTCGATTTTATGATGCCAGAGTACGCAGTGAGCCACTTTGCACACATCTGTGGATTCCTGTCAGAGCTGGTTATCTGCCTACGGAGGGATGTTAACATTTACGGCCTGAGCAGGGACGTGTGGCACTTCAAGGAACTGAGGTGCCAACTACCTCTCCGAGCTGCAGGTGGTTTTTATGGAAGCAGAATAGTGTCACTTATTATTTATTTCACTTCTTATTTTTAAAATGTGATTAATTTAGCTCGCCAATAAATTTGGCCAAGTACAGTATTTATGAAGCACCTTTGGCAGGCTTAGGGCGGCGAGGCCTCACTCCTGCGAGCGGAGAGGCGGCCGTGTGCGGTGAGCTTCCTCCGGCATGAACATGAACCAGTCTCTTTTTTTGTGGACTTCTGAAGCAGGGATTCTCCTTGTGAGGTGCCCAGGGGATGAGCCAAGGAGGTGAGGGTGCAGAAGACGGAGAGAGAGAGCTGAGAGGCTGTTCCACCACAGCCAGGCAGTGGGCAGGGCTGCAGAGCCGGGCAGGCAAGGCCCAGCCCAGGCCAGCTTGTTTTTCCACATGTGAAATGGGAATGAAGGGTTTCTAAGGATGGCTGAGAGGGTTAAATAAGTGCACATTTGGAAAGTTCCTAACCCAGTGCCTTCCAAATCATAGGCGCTCAGATATCTTCATTGTTTATAAAGTCAGTGGGCTATGGAACAATAGTGTGTTTTGGGATCCTACCTCTGCCACTTATTAGCTGTGTGACTCTAGGATATTCTTAACCTCTCTGTGCCTCAGTTCCCTTGACTGTAAAATGGGGCTGCCCATACGGCTGTCCTGAGCGTTAATGAGGTAATCCCCACCTGGCGCTCTGGTGGCACTCACGCAGTGACTGTCGCTTTGTTCCCTTCTTCTCTTACTGTCCAGCCGCTGCCTTCTATGGTCTGATCCCAAAGGACATTTCCTGCTGGTGCCTTCCTGCTTATTTTCTGGAACCTACTTGAAATATCACCTCTTCTGTAAAGTATACCCTGATGCTCCCGCTCTGCCTCCAGGACACGCTGCACCTCCATCAGCACCACTTGTACAGTCTGCAACCCACCCCGATTATAGCACCTTCAGGGCAGGGCCAGCTTTCACCCGTGGCTACAAACCTATGATGCAAGCCAGCTCTTACCAGTTCACAGTACATGGTGGTCTGGCACTGCAGCCTCCACCCTAAACACCCTGGAGGAGAGGGATTGACACGAAAGCTGTGTTCCCCTGCAACCCATTCCCAGCACCTTGGCACCCTGGGCAGGCAGCCGTGGCCTGGAGCCTGGAGTGCACGGCCCAGCGGGTGCTGGGATGTGAGCTGCTGAAAGGAACGCAGACCCAGGTGGATTGTCTTAGCCGGTTCCTGCTCTCCCTGCCAGCATTCTGACAAGCGACATGCAGGCCTAGGAGAAGCAAGAAGTGTCTCTTTGGGGCTTTTGGATGTGCACGCTGAAGCAGAGACCATAGACCATAGACCATCCGTGGAGATGTGCATTCCGGGTGAGTTCCAAAGCTCAGGGCAGGAAAGAGGTCAGCTTGCTGCTCAGGTTCCATCTGCAAGGATGGAGGGGATGCGCCTGCTTTGGAAATGGTGACACTGGAAGTTGGGAGATGGTACCGGAGAGGCAGGCCCTTTGTTAGCAAAGCACTGACCTTGCTTTCCCTGGCGATGAAACCACGGCCCAGTTCTGTGTTGTGAAGGACCTCCCTTCCTTTTTCAGGGTTGATTCATTCACCAAAAGGGTGTCAGCTCTATCCAATAGCCTCCATTCTTGGAGCCTCCTTTATGGATGAGAGCCTGTGCTGGGCACAGGGACAGAGATGGGTGAGACTATGGGCCTGCCCCAGGAGCGACTGCAGGAGAGACTGACATAGAGGCCCAAGTATGACAGGGCCCCACACATGCAGGAGATGGGGAACACGGGCCACACAGAGAAGAGATGGGGGGCTCAGGAAGGCTCTAGAGAGGAGATGTGGGTGACGCCTGGCTCGAAGGAATTTGTTAGATGTGAAATGGTACTAGAAATGCACCCAGGGCACAGGGATCCATACAAAGATACGGGCCGGGCGTGGTGGCTCACATCTGTAATCCTAGCACTGTGGGAGGCCAAGGCAGGTACATTGCTCGAGGTCAGGTGTTTGAGACTAGCCTGAGCAAGAGTGAAACCCCACCTCTGAAAATACAGCAAGGTGTTGTGGCAGGCACCTGTAATCCCAGCTACTCGGGAGACTGAGGCAAGAGGATCACTTGAGCCCAAGTGTTTGAGGTTATCATTAGCTGTGATGCCATGGCACTATACCGAGGTCAACAGAATGAAGGTCTGTCTCAAAAAAAGAAAACCACATACACAAAGACAAGGCATTACAGAAAAATAGTGTCCATGTGGGGGAACTCTGGGTTCACTGTAGAAGGGTGAGGTCCGTGCAGACAGAGGTGGGTGATGTAGCTGCAGAGGTCAGCTGGAACCTGCCTCAGTGCTCGTGTGGGGTACAGAGGAGGTGAGCTCGTCTGCCCAGCCACACACATGTCAGTACCACCTTTGAACACCTAAATGGGACACATGGGTGCAGACCCACACAAGTATCTTATGTCTGTTAATTTGGTTATGCTCATGTATAAATAATATGGGCAATTGAACTCTAAAACATGGGCTGTTAAGCTCTGAGATGTAACTTAGAAACCTAGCCAGAGTTCAGCATGGTGGAGCATGTGGTAGGGTAGGGGGCACAGAGAGAGTGTAAGTGGAGAAAAAGACCTGGCTCTAGGCTCTGCTCTAGGGCTGCCGTGTGGGGTTGGGCGGGTTGTTCCTGCTCAAGGGCATGCAGCTGGGAGGGCTGGGAGTCGGAGAGGTGGAGAGGTAGGAGGTGGGTGGGGAGGTTGGGGGGACCCATTGGGAGGTTGAGCTGAGTTAGGGTCAGGCTGGCTGTGGTGAAGTAGAGGAGCACTGGCTTGAATGGCTTCCCAAGTCCTTTTAGCACTAATGTCACACACTCATACACTCAAGTAAGCTGCCTGGGAGTCCTCACTGGTCAGGGAGGATCCTTCCTGGGAGATCATTTTCTAGCTTAGCCCAGTTGCACTCCCTGCTGCTCTCTGTTTTTTTCCAGGAACCCCACCCTGATACTCTACTTTCTTTTTTTTTTTTTTTTGATACTCTACTTTCTGCAAAGCAGGGCCCCACCTCCTCCAGGAAGCCTTCCAGCCATCCCTTGCTACCCCACCACCACACCCTGCTTCCAGATCACTTATTCTCTAACTGTCCTCCCAGCACCTACCAGCCATTCCTGATCCAGACTAAGGCGGAGAAGATCAGATCTCACTGTTAGCAAGCACCAGCGTGTCCCGGGAGGAAGAGACACTGGAATGAGGATTCTTACATCCTCCCGGGTTTCAGCAATTTGCGGGTCTCTATTCAAAGTGAAAGATCCTCTCAGACGGAGCGCAGGCTGACTGTGACGATAATGAAACACACTTAACAGCAGTACAGAAGCAAGGATGAAAATCTCCTCTTTGTTTTATCATCTCGTGAAGTGAGAAAGCAGCCAGCCCTGGGGGTCAGAGCTAGCTGGGGGTCAGGGACAGAGCAGGACTTCATTCAGGAAAGGGAGGAGGAGGAGAGGCAAGAGAAAGAGGGGGAAGGTTGGAACTAATCCAAAACCCAGGGAGGAAAAGCATGAAGAAAATTCATGTCCTTTATATCCCGAGTCTTTGAACTTCTTCACGGGATTCTGTCCGAGTCAATCCCTCGCCTACTGGGGGTTGTGTGTGTGTGTGTGTGTGTGTGTGTAGAGAAGAGGATGCTTCAGATTTCACAAAATCCATTTTAATCACCCTCTGCAATCCACAACACTCTGTAATTACAAGTCTCTTACGCTCAAGGACAAAAAATCTCACTGAGAAAGCAACATTAAGCTTGCAAGCGGAAACATGAAAATTCATGAAACGCACAATTAAGGATCCAATGACAGTGTTAACTCTCCCCTTTGCCAGGCCAGGCACTGAGAATTACCAACAAATGGGCACTGCTAAAGCCTGAGGTTTCTGCCTCGGACACTGGGAGCCCTGACCACATCATGCCCACCCTCACCACCGATTCCTGTTTGCTGCTGCCAAAGGCTGTCCTGGAGTCCAGCAACCAGTGTCCAAGACCTAGCAGAGAGGGGCAGGACAGCCTGGCCTTAAAAGGCAGGAGACCAAGAGTTGTGTTGGAGAAATGACTCCCAAAACTTGTGACCACCTGCAGACCCCTCTGTCAACCCTGCATGGCCACGTCTTGAGGTCTTGCCCGCGAGTCAAGAAAATTCCAGAAGGGTGGAGATGGTGATCACTCTCCTCCAACCTAAGTCCAGGGTGTCCTAGGTTCTTTGTTGCAGGGCCTAGAGTGATAGGTTTTTGTCTAAGTTGAGTTGATGTTTACCTTAATACCCATGACAGTGCTGTGAAATAGCATTGCAGCTGTACAGATGGGAAGGATTATTTTTTAAAATGCTCTTGCCCAAATGAGTCTTTTAAAGCAGGGTTTTATGTGAAATATACCAGGTGAGAGTTACTGCTTAAAGGACTCCTCCTATAAAGCAAGTAAACGATTTTGTTTCTAGAAATGAATAATCAACTGTGATTTACTTAACTACACAGTAACTCTGCTGGAGTCAGAAACAGATTGTTGAGGGCCAGGTAGACCTCAGGTCCCAATTCTGGATCACCATCAGTCATGTTGCTTTGGTCACAGAAGTCACCTGGCTTCCATCTTTCTTGTTAGCAAAGCAGATGATATTATCTCCCTCACAGGACTTTTAAAGGAAAAATAGAAAAAACGTGTATGCTTCACATAGATCTTGCATATGGTTAAGTACAAGTTTCATTTTTTATTTTTGGGGTAATCCAATTTGCTGTCCAGTTCAGCTATTCAAGTTGCTTATATCACTCTTGCCATCACCACTATCATCATCTGTTTATGCAGCAATCTAATGTAGCTAAGGTCTGACAATTAAGTTTGTGAACTCGCCACCATGCGCTTACATTGGCAGCACCGTACAAACAACTCAGTAAGGTTTTATAACTTTGGCATATCAGTATCTCATTGGATGGAGATGTTTACAATGCAGCTCCTAAATTTGCTGCTCAACTCATGTGTTTGCAATAAAACCCTAATCCTGCTGTTGACTTTGGCAGTGACCACACCCCTTAGGGCCCTGACCACACTGTACCCAGATGCTTCCCCCTCATCATCCCTGTGAGCCAGGCACACACGGGACATGCTTTGAGGGACATCAGCCTTCTTTTGTCCCTGAGGGGCACAATCTTTCCCAGGCGGCCTTAGTAGACCAGTGGTTATTTTCAAGGCTCATAGGGAGCCTGTCTGATGTCTAACAACCCCAGTCTCTAGAAGGGGCTGTCACTTAGCTGCTGTAAGTGTGACTAGGTAAATGAATAATCTTACCTAATAGCAGCTGGGACTGGAAGGGCTACTGGGGACTTGGCTCTGAGTGGCTCCTAGGTGATGAGGGGGCCAAACATAATCTTGGCTTAAACAAGGATCCACATCCCCTAAGGATTCTGGAGACTGTCATCCAAACTTCCCACTGCCTCAAATGATGTTCAAGTCAACTGGCAGGTGTAGCTCTTGGCACATTATTCCTAGAGCACTAGCCACCGTCCTCAGCCATCTGTAGGCCAAAACTTTCACAAAAGTATGTGGCGAGCCTAACTTAGCTCTGCCTTGTTTTGTGACCTTGTAAGTCATTTAACCTTTCTGAACCTCAGTTTCTTCATCCATAAAATGGAAATACCCAGCTCCCATGGGTAAATAAGGGTTAAGTAGGATAACTCATAATTAGTGAGCAACAAACATTAATCCCCTTTCCCCTTTTCCTTCAGACAGATCTGTGCAGAGAACTTGGAAGAAGCCCTCAGGTTAAGAGAGTAGCTATGAAAGAACCTGGCAAGTGATAAAGGTGAGAGAAATAAACACTCTGGGGGCATGTACCGTGTGTCAGGCACTGTATTAGGCTCTTTGCAGGTGCTACTTTATGCCAGTCTCAGTATAACTTTGGTGGAAAGGTATTACCTAATCCATTTAAAAAAAAAAATAAAGGTAAAATACACATAAAATAAAATTCAGCATTCTTAATCCTTTTCAGGTGGACCAGTGACATTAGGCACAGCCACATCGTTGTGCTGCTTCTCCTCCGCAGAACTCCTCTCATCTTGTAAAACTCAAACCCTGTGCCCACTAGACAACAGAGCCCTATTCCCCTCTTCCCCGAGCCCCTGGAAACCACCTTTCTGCCTCTATGAATTTGACTACTCCCATATCTTACATAAGTGGAATCATACAGTATTTGCTTCTTGTGTGTGTGACTGGCTCTTTTCACTTTTATAATGTCCTCAGGGTTCATCCATGTTGTAAGATGTGTCATAATTTCCTTCCTCAGGGAAGGCTGAATACTAACCCGTCGTGTGTATATATTACATTGTATTTGTCTATCCACCTGTTGATGGAGACTTGGCTTGCTTCCACCATTTTCGGCAACTGTGAATAATACTGATATGTCTGTGGATGTACAGGCATTTCTTCAAGTGCTTTCAATTCTTTTGGGTATATACTCAGAAATGGAATTGCTGGATTATATGGAACTTTTATTTTTAACTTTTTGAGGAATTGCCAACTGTTTTCCATAGCACCTACACTATTTTACCTAATCCTGTTTTAAAGATGATAACATTGAGGCTCAGGGGCTAAGCAACATGCCTGAGACTGTACGTTTTGGCAGTGGCATTCAGAAACCAATCTGGGCCCCATGTTCCTGACTGAGTAGCAGTTCCCAAGGCCAGGAGTCAGCCCAGCACCTTAGAATCACCCAGCATACACGTTAAACACAGAGATTCTCCGGCCTCTAGGTTTAGAAAAGAAATAGAATCACCGGGAGTCTTTATTTTCAAAACAACAAAAAATAATAAGCAAACCAACCAACCAACCAACTTTACCCTTGGGTGTTTTTCTAGGCACCCAGGTTTGATAACTGTCTTTATTATTGTGGTAATCATCGTCACTATTGTCCTCCTTGTTATAAAAATTGTTGTCATATAATAATAATAAAAGAAAACAAAATTGTTGCCATAATCATTCCAGACGCAGATCAGCTCGCTGATTTATAAACATCTAGCAACAGCGGGGATGGAAGGGTTACCAAAGAAGTCTCAGCCCTGAGTTTTCTCTCCAGCAACTGCTGGCATTCAAAGGGTGACACACTTAGTATTCTAAGCAACAAGGCATCAGCTAAGCGCCTGCCCAGCCCTTTCTTAGGCTCCTGACTAACACTCATTAAGCAGCTCAAACCAATGTGTTCCTAAGTGTGTGTACAGGCAGGCTGCTGGCATTTTAATCTCATTAGTAAATTGAAGCCCTGTGAGGAAGGAGCCACAGCAGCCTCTGGCCCCGTCAGGGTGAGAATCTTCACACCCTGAGACTGGCTGCCTACCCTTTTGCCATTACCCACTCATCCTCTCCAGATCTGTATCCTGTCCTGGGCCTAGAGCAAAGGCTTTGGGAAACTGGACCTTGATGTCCTCCAGGGTGGTGGCTGCAGATAGCTGGATACCCAGCCCAGGTAACCAGGCTGCCTCTATCCCAGAGCAGACATTGAATTATCCAGCCCAGCCTCATATGTTCAGTTGGCAGCAGGCCACCTGAATCCAACTGTCTGCCTCCCCCGCCCCCGGCTTCGATACCCTTGATGGAAGCCAGACGAGGCTTTGGGGCCTCGGGAAAGAAGCATCCATAGGCAATCTTCCCAGCACAAAGCCCTCATTGTTGGAGGAGGAAGGCATGGGAGAAGCAGAGTGAGTGCTTATCTATTGTCAACACAGGACAGCTGAAAGGACTCTAGTGAAAAATGACCTTATAAACTAACAGATGGGGGAATATGCAAAATATGTAACTATGACCCTCTGCTCCTCTAGGACAGAAATAGCTGGGGCTTTCTCGGCAAATGCTCCTAGACACACACGTTAATACCTGCACACACTTATTATTCTGCTCAAAATAAATCAAGAGGCAAAGGCAAAACAGACTCATCCATACATTTATCCAGCCATCCGGTCACTTGTTTTGTTTGTTCAAATATAACTTAGTTCCTAGTATGGGCATTACCGAGGGTGGGAGAAATGACCACCATCTAAATCAGAGGTGTCTAACTGGGGACATATTGTCACTGGCAGGAATGGGACACCTGCGTGTTGTCTTATTAAGCCTCGTCTATAACGGAGTCAAGGACTTGCACAACAGAAGCAGGAGCCGGGATGGCGATACCCATGGGGGGAAAGCATGGCTGCATCCAAGTGGTCTTCTGTTGCATATTTTCTCAACCAAGAAAAGCAAAATGTATACATACTAATCACTGGGAGACTATGGACATGCTGTAGATAAACAAAAGTACATAATGGAAATGATCACAGCTACAACGCCACCATGATAACTAGCTAAATCACTTACTCTGATACCAGGCATCATTCTAATCACTTTACTGTTTAATCCCCACAACAGATCTATAAGATAGACATTACTATTACCCCCTTTTACAGATGATAAAACTGAGGCAAGAAGACCTTCTATAAGTTGCCCAAGACCACACATTAGTAATGGCAGAGCTGGGATTCCATGTTTACTACTGTTGGAATGGTGGGAAAGAGCATGTTGTTCACGGTACTTTCAGATGGACCACTGAGACTTAGGCCCTGGAACATGCTCAGAGTCACACAGTGAGTTCTTCAGGGAGGGAGGGCAAGAATTTAGCATCCCAGTCTTCCATTATAGTTTCATTGCTGTTTAAATAAGCAGGACTTCACTCTTCAGTGAAAGTCAAAATAACCCGGGCTTGGGGACGAAAGAAAGGTAAGAGAGACCTTAAAGCTCAAGGTGAAACAAATGCTGCCTTCTGTACAATCGGAAACTCACTTTTCTTCCCTTGGGTTGTTACTTCGTCTAGGATTTCCTTGGGAGAAATTCCTGACACGTGGGAAGGAAGACCCAGGCTGTGCTGAAGGTGTTGAGACTCAGGGCTCCCAGCCAAGCAGCTTTATTTTAGGCATAAAGGACCATTTGGTGGAGCAGCCCAGCTCTTCCCTGGCCTACACAGACTTCATTTCTCTCTAATTAGCATCTCACAGTCGCACAGCCAGGAAACCCTAGGAATGGAGGCCCTGTTTCTCCGAGCAACTGCTGTCCAATTAAATCCCAGTGATCTGACTCTGGCCACTGCAGTCATGCCAGACTGCAGGCCTGGCCCAGAAACTCACTGTATGTGGGAGGACAGGTTTTGGGGAGGCAGCAGGTGGCAGCGGAACGAGTTTGGAGTCTGACAATCCTGGATAGGAATTCTGGACCCTATACATACTAGCTGTGTGGCCATGGAAAAATTTCCTAACTCTTCTGGGACCAGTTTCTGAATCTATAAAATGTGCATAATACCTTTCTTGTTTATGAGTGAATGCATGCCAAGCACTTGGCACATGTTCGTTCTGAAAAATAAGACTGTAAGAATAGATCAGTATTGTCCAGACCTTTTGTCATAGAAGAACTGCTCGCTTTTTAGTTTTTTATAAAAATAATCTAAAGCAAAATTCCAATGTCTAGGAGAGAAAGGGTTGTTGCTGGATTGATGAGGGGCCTAGGGAGGAGAGGCCCGTCTCCTTTCCTTCCTCAGTGGGCCCTGAGGAGCCTCTGGGGAGCATCATTTGACCAGAGGATTGCAACTTCCTTTACAGTTCAGTAGAGAAGTCAGAGCCTGAACAGCTCATTTAAAGACTGAGAGGTGATTTCCAAAAGAGGGGCCGTATGGGAACATCATGCAGGGGTTCTGATACAGTTCAGCAATCAGGAAATTGGGACTTGGAAGGGGAGATGAGACAGGATGGCTGCCTGGATGGGCTTAGTAATGGCAGCACAGCACAGGGATGAGATTCACCACACTTTGGAGACAGCATCTCTAGGCTTTAGTGACTTTTTGGCTATGGAGCTGTGACAGTGAAGGGTGCTGTCAAGAATGGTACCCTGGTTTCTGGTCTGTAAACCAGGTTTGAAGCTGAAAGAACACGATTCCACTGGCTCCAATATCAGATCCAGCAAGATCCACCTCATGCCCCGTGTCCTCTGCTCAGGACACAGCTGTCTATCCTTCCCCGCCAGGGAGAAAAGGCAGGTGGAACTGATTCCCACCAGGCTTCTCGAAGAGCATTTAGGTCAGGAGAACTCTACACGGCCTACAAAAATATCTGTAGGCAGAAGCATTTCTGGAAAGTACAGCAATTGCTTGCAGTAAATTAATAATAGATGTACTGGATTCCCTCAGAAATATTTACCCAGCCGGCGTGGTTGAGCACTAATAACCAGGAAGGGAACCTGAGCTTTACCTTGAACAGCCCTGACTGTTGAAAATAAAGAACTGTCATCCTGGCCCTTTCCGAAGCTTGCTGGGAAAAACAAATTTGCAGAATGCCTTGCTCAGGAATATGAGACTCTTCAGTCTGCTGGGATTGAGAAAGGGGATCCAAAGGCCCTGGGAGGAAGCCACGGGATGAAGATTATCTCCTATAGCGTAGGCTCCTATAGTGTTTACCATGGGCCAGCCCCCATTCTAAGGACCAGAGGTATATTAACACATTTCATTCTGGACACTATGAGTTGGGCACTATTTTTTAGGCCCATTTTATAGATGAGAGTAATGAGACACAGGAAGGTTAGACGACTTGTCCAAGGAACTAGCTAGGATGTAATGAAGCTGGGATTAAAACCCAGGCAGTCTGGCTCCAGAGTATACGCCCTTCAAACATTCTGCTTTTCCCATTCCTTGTTGCTTTTTTCCCCCAGTCAAGACAGGGGTGTAAGAAAGAGGACAGAGACCTTAAATTGCCAAAAGTACACTTGTTGTTTTGTTTTTTTTTTTGAGAAGGAACCTCAAGCTATCCCCCTGGGTAGAGTGCCATACAGCATCACAGCTCATAGCAACCTCCAACTCCTGGGCTCAAGCGAGTCTCCTGTCTCCACCTCCCAAGTAGCTGGGACCACAGGCGCCCGCCACAACGCCCAGCCATTTTTTTTTTTTTTTGGTTGCAGCCATCATTGTTGTTTGGTGGGCCCGGGC
>CAUYQV010096919.1:0-28908 GCA_963574575.1 Galagoides demidoff
GCTACCCCCCTGTGTAGAGTGCCAGCTCATAGCAACCTTCAACTCCTGGGCTCAAGCGAGTCTCCTGCCTCCGCCTCCCAAGTAGCTGGGACCACAGGCGCCCACCACAACGCCCGGCCATTTTTTTGGTTGCAGCCATCATTGTTGTTTGGCGGGCCCGGGCTGGGGAACCCGCCACCTTAGGTGTACGTGGCTGGCTCCTTAGCCGATTGAGCCACAGGCGCCGAGCCCAGAATTTGATTTCTCATCTTTTGCAACATAGGTAGGGTGAGAACTATCTAAATCTTTATTTTAGGTTCTTCTTCCTTAATAGCTTCTTTTCATATTATATCACTTTTATTTTCTTACTCTAAGCATGAAGTAGAAACCAGGCCATACCTTCTGAATTTTCTTAGAAATGTCCTCAGATAGTATCCAAATCAATTGTCTACAAGTTCTATTTTCCACCAGACAACAGAGCCCAGGAAAGCCAAACTCTTTTCACTGTATAACAAGGACCTTCTTCTAATTTTCAAAAATATATACCTCACTTAAGTTTGAATCCTTAGTACAAATCATTTTAAATTTCATATTACTACTAACCAATTTTCCAAAGCAATCTAGGCATTTCCTATCATTTGCTTCAAAATTTGTTTACCCTATGTCAGGACCTAATTCCAAAATCACTACTACATTTTAAGAGTATGTTTCAGCAGACCCTTACATCCTTTCACCAAATTTTTGCAAAGTGTCTCAAAAATTTCCACTAAAGCAGCCATACACGGGGAAAATGGGAAATTGTAGTTCATTGTGTCTTTATTTACAAAATACTAATTACAAAATTGTATAAAATATACAGAATATTTTGTAAATATTGTGTAAGATTTAATCTATCTTTTTTTGAAAAAAATCAGCTCATGTTTTTTACCCATTTTTTAATGGGGTTATTTATTTTCTTGTTGATTTGTTTGAGTTACTCATAAATGTTATATATTAGCCCTTCTTTGTATGCATAGTTTGTGAATATTTTCTTCCATTCTGTAGGTTATCTACTTTCTTGATTTTTCTTCTGCTGTCCATACAAACTTTTTAATTTAATTCTTATTTATTTATTTTTATTGTTGCTCTATTTGCCGTTTAAGTCTTAGTTACAAATACTTTGCCTAGGCTGATGTCTGGAAGAATTTTCCTTATGGTTTCTTCCAGAATTTTTATTGTTTCAGGCCTTAATTTTAAGTCATCTATGCATCTTTATTTATTTTTCATTTATTTTGAGAGATAAGATCCTATTTTATTCTTCTACAGTTTTTCCTCTGTGTCTGTGTACCTTCTTTTATTATACCTCTAATAAGGTTATTAATCATTAGATTTACCACCTACCCAACTGTAGGTGGTTTCATCTTGAGATCTTTATACTAGATATATCTGAGAAGATCCTTATTTCCAATAAGGTCACATTCTGAAGTTCTGGGTGGCCCTGTATTTTGGAACTACTCTTCAACATTACATCAGAAAATGCATTATATATGCATATTTTTCTACCACCAATCATTGCCTTCAAAATAATCATTAAAAATGCTAATTCCTTATGTGTTGTTTGAGTCTGAAAGTCATAAAATTTTAAGAAATGAGTAAGAACTTCAGAGTCATTAAATACGAAATACTTTTCTTACATTATAGTTTAGTTAACAGGTGACTAAGTCATTTTGCTTTTGTGTTTAAAGCATTGGATTTCTCAGTAAATGCTGATTTTGTAATTGCCTGATAGCCACTGAGCTTTCTAAGTGATCAATAAACTTTCATAGACAAGTTAAAAGAATGAAATAGAATTGAATAGATTAACTTTTTAAAATAACTCATGTTTTTACTTGTGTGTTCCTATTTTTAAATGTATGCACTCTGAGAAAATAATAGTATTATATAAACATATTTGAAATCTTAAGTCATTTTATGGTTTTGGAAAAGCTTCCTTTTAATAAAACACATGCTTATAAAATGACAAAAACTTGTTGATTGACAAAAATATATAATTACACAATAATTTTACCAAATTGTCATGTTCAGAAAATACTGTATTATTATTAAGACATTAGATTTTTGTTAAAGGTTAAAAAATGGAATGTTTCAGAAAGTGGCTCATGTTAAGCAAATTATATACATTGATAAGTAAATTAGCCTTCATTGAAGAAATATGTTAATTTTTAACCTACTGACTTACACTTAGAAAATTGCTAAATGCTGCAAATGTCTAAACATTTCAACTCAAAGGCATTATTAATAATTATAATGATAGATTTCTTCATCCAATTTTTATTTGACTGAAAGAGTTATTCTATGTAACTATAATTAGGCTCCTTAAAGTCTTCTCTGGTAAAGATCCATCTGTAATTACTATTTTATTAAAGCTAAATAAAAATTACATTGATACTTGAAGCACTTTCATATGTAAATATTTCTATATATTATCCAGGAAAGTTGGAGCTTTCTATTCAGTCTTCTACTAAAGATGACTTCTACTTCAGTCTTCTCCTATTTTGACTGTGTATTATCTCTAGGAATCATGTTCCCTTCACAAAATCAGCTATATTTTAACTTATCAGATTGTTCTGTTAAATCTCATTAAGTTCTTACATTTTCATCTCCTATAGCCTAGAAGAGCAAAATGGTTTAACCAAGAGTAACATCTGATTTCAGAAGCATGTTGATTGTGTGAGTATGGGACTCTCTATTAAGCTATTAATTATACCAAGTTCATAAGATGTATTAAAGTAAGTAACATATTATTTATTATACATAAGCAAATTTCTTAAACAATTATGTCAAAACAAGTAAAGTGTCATAAGTTCTACTTTGTATTTATATAGCATGATTTTTCAAAACATTTACATTTTCAGTATAAGTGATAATCTTTTACGATTCTTGTTTTTTCCTTTTACGATTTTTAAAAGTAAATATCAACATGCATACTTCTATAAATTAACTTATGAAGCAAAGATGTTATTTATTTACCAAACAGAAAAAAATTATCATCTAAACTAATAATATACAGCTATTAAATTATCAAACTTTCATGGTATAGATAAGTATAAATCAAACTAAATGGAATATTTCTTTCCAATAATTTTTATATGATTTATTTATAGATAATTTTGTATCATCATGATGACATTAATATCTTTGGAAAATTATTTTTTTATTTGCTATTTATATTCAGTTCTGTAATTCTTAGAATTAATGATTTAGTCAAATATTTCAGACTTTCAATTTCAAATGGCAGACTCTCTTTTTATCCTGATAATTTATTAAAATAAAAAACACGATAAAATTATTAATTATGACAAACTAGAAAGAAAAATGTCTAAAAATTATTTTTAGGGTAGAAAATGGAAAAACACTTGTGACCACTAATATTAGTTGTCTACACATTATTTTTACTTGCTAGCAGAAATACAATTTTACCTAAGGGAATTTTATCTAGAAAAAGACGTTATGATTGACCTAAACCAATTATATTCATCCCTTTCTTCTTTGTCTATGATCAATTTATGAATATGCATAATATCTGGCCTCTGCTGACAGTGCTAGGAGTTGCTTTTACCCTCAGGAAGAGGGGGGGGTAGAAAGAGATAAAGAGAGAAAGAGGCAAAGACTGTGAGCTGGAAAGAGTAGGAGACCTTGCTTGTTCCATGAGCATTGTTGAGTGAGGATGTGATGTTCCTCTCTGTGTCAGCTCTCTTTTAATCATGTGGGGAAGCATCACCTAGACACGGACGATGGCAAACTAGAATCTACTATCACATCCTTGCAGACATGAGGTATCCCACATTTACACATCTGTTAAATGAACAGTAGGCTTGGTGGATTTTAATTCAGAGTTAGGTAGAATTTCTGCTATTAGTGAAATGCATTCTCTAAGCATACTTGCAGATTATATTGATTGGAAGAGACTGCAGAAAGTATTACATAACGGTTCTTCAAAAATGCTAAAAACCACCTTTCCCAGGAAAATCACGAAGGGCTTGGTGTCAAAGTTAACTTCTTACATGTGAAGTAGAGAGTAAATTCATTCTAAAGGCAGCTCACAAGAGAGCATTCTGGTCATTTGTTGTATAATCTGTGTCTAGTCCAGTTTGCAGAATTGCTAGCAGAGGCGAATGAACTCTGTAAAATTAAACTGTGAAAAACAAGACAACAAAAGTTAGCATTTGTTTCTCCAGAGTCCATTACTCGCTTATCTTGATATCCAGATAAGATGAATAATACTCTTCCTAAAACCTACTCTAAAGAGGAGCTCTCAAGTCATAGCCTCTACTCAGTTATAGAGATCTTGGAATTCTCATTCACAACAAACTATTATCCAGGAAATAGAACCTACTTAACACAGCAGCTGAAGACAACCACAACAGCTACTAAAATAACAAATCTGGGTTTTTTCCTTAAATATAAATGGAAAAATAAATGAGCAAAAACCAATAGAATAAAGTGTCAATTTAAATAATAAGATGAGAACAGAAATATTTAATCAAGAGAACAAAAATTATTATTTTCTCTGAGAAAATTGAAAAGTTCTTGCATACATAAAAGCTTAAAAAGGACTCAGTAATAAGGAGCAATGAGATAAGATAAACTGAAAATGAAAAAGAAAATTCCAAAATGAAAACTTATAGAAGTTTCTAAAGCATAAGTGCTATGTATTATTAACAGGATGAATGAAAAAGACTCACATTTAACCTCTAAAATAGAGTGGGGAATTACAGAAAGATAGGGTGGGGAATTAGAGAAACACACACATAATTTTAGCATTCAGATAATAGTTTCTAATATTGTTTTCTAATAAATGGAAACTGGGATATTTAAAAAGAATATGTGATTCTAGAACAGAAACAAGAAAAATATGAGATAAATCTGGAGTGTTTTATAATGCCAGAAAGTAAAAAGGGTAAAAATTGCTGGGGATACATTGGAGGCACAAAATAGTAAATGGACGATATTCCCAAAGGCCAAAGCTGAAACAAGTGAGCAACAACAAAAAAGTAGTAATGATTATAATCCAAAATATAAAATAAATATTCATAAATCCATACTGAGATAATTTTATATACAAAGGATTGAGTAATAATTAAATGGAAGAGAATAGACAAATCTTCCATACAGAATCCTTCCAAATAATTTCAAGATGGAGGGATAGATATTTGGGCTTCAAAAAGGTGGACCATAACCACTTATGACTGAAGGTTGGCTGCATGTTATGACTTCCTTATAAAAACTACGGTGGGGAAAGAAGGAATGAGAATCATCATTTTTTAGTATAGAGAACTTGACAATCTCAGCTAGAGACAGCTCAACCTCAACAGTGACATTCCTGATATAAAGTGAAAATAATGGCCCTTTATATCAGGGGTATTCCTCTCAAAACTCCACCACCCCAGTTCAATTAGAAGAGCATCTGACAAATCTCAATTAAGAGACAGTCTGTAAATACCTGACCAATACTTCCGAAAACTATAAGCATTATCAAAAATAAAGTATGAGAAATTATCAGAATCAGGAGAGGCTTAAGCGGACCTGACAACTAAATTCAACATGTCATCCTCTTTTGCATCCTGGAATAGGAAAAGGAAATTAGGTGTAACTAATGAAATTCACTATCCATATTGGTTTATTCATTATAATAAATGTACCATACTTACATAGAGGAAACTTAGTGTTTGGTACATGGGAACTCTTTATAGTATACCCAGAAATTTTTGTAAATGTGAGATGAAATGAGCAATACCTTTAATTTCAAAAAACTAATTATAAAGCACCTGAATCACAGAGGCATAAGCATCAACCTGACAACAGATGTTTTGTCAATCACATTAAGAAAAAATTCATAGAGAAATTATTTTAAAGATATAACTGTATGTACTAATAAATCATCACTATGCCATGCATTTTTGTAAAAACCCATTCCCCCTTTCAATGAATTTCTATGGGAATATAGTCAAGCCAAATTATAGAAAGAAACTAGTAATATAAGGCAGAATATCTTTAAAAAACCTCTATTCAATAAACAAACTGAAACAAATTCTCAAGATGATGATGCTTTTCAGCAAGCTCACGGATGAAACTTTACTACGTGAAGAAGAGGATAGGTTATATCTATAAAGTGTCTATAAAATTTACTATAAAATAAGAGATTTCCATGCAACAGAGAGTTAATTTACTATAAAATAAGAGATTTAATTTAGTTTACTATAAAGTAAGAGATTTCCACGCAACAGAGAGTCTAACTCGATGGTTACATCCAGATATCTGGTGACTCAAGATTTTTATTTGTCAAAAACATAAATTTAAAATGTATAAAATTAAAATTAAAGGAAACAAAATTAGTACCTGCAGTTATGATCTCGACATGACCTACACTAAAGTGTGTTATTGTTTTCAGTATTGAAAAGTTATTGCCATATTTATTACTGTAAGAAATTAAGAATCTTGACACTGGGCTATAGAGGATTAAACATCATACTTACTACAACAGTCACCAATATCATAACTCATCTGAGGAATTACTGAGAACAAGACATTCTCCTGGCAAGCCTGGAAATCTCTTGTGACTTCGAAGGCAACCAAGTAAGTCAGTAATCCTGGAGGAGCAAAGTTCAGTCCTGTAGTAGTAAGGCTAATGTTAAATATTAAGTATTTTATGGCAATTCCTTGAAGGATTAGTGGAGAAAGATTGCATGTAGTATTTTGGAGATCCTTTCCCTTACCACCCTTAAAGATCATTTCCTTGAGTATGTACTCTCTTGGCAGCTATGAGATTATTTCCCCAAGCACACAGCCCCTGAATGTCTTTGCTTAGTAATCTTCCCACCCATTATGTATCTTCTCAATAAAAGGACCCTGGGAGGAGTGCTCAGGGCTCTCCTGCACCTATGGTTAGCCTCACCTCTTGGAGCGTGTACTGTCAATCTGTGTCTCGCATGATCATTTATGTGGTTGCGACACTGAGCCTCGAGAAAGGAATTTTTATACTAATGTTATACCTTCTGTAGGAAATATTTTTACAATAGTATAAACTGTATTTTTACATCTTGGAATCGACTCTTCTGGCAAACAAGACTGAATACTGTGACAATATTATAAAAATCAAAAAAGAGTTAAAAACCAGAGGCTTATAAACTTTTACATTGTCAGAACTGTGATTTTTGTTCTTTTAACTTTGATTAACCACATGGCCTGCATTGTTGAAGATGCATGGAAAAAAAGCTGCTTTTCAAAAAACTTTTATTTATAATATATGCAGATAAAATTTATAATGATAAGCCTGTGGAGAAAATGCTGTTATCATCATTTCATATTAAAGAAATACATATCTCAAATCCTATGAAAATTTATTTTCTATACTGTTGTCCCAGCAACTTACCTATATATAAAGATAAAAAGGCTTTATAGTTTTAACAATGATCCCATCTGTGCACAAAGAATAAAACTGAATACACACTTTGCTTTATATCAGCAATATTTCAAGATAAATAGGATTTGCCTGGGGTAAAAACTAAGCATTAAATTTATGAATAAAGTCATAGTAATGAGTGAAAACTGGTTATAAGAATACATTCACATCATTTTTCCTAAGTTTGATAATGTATAGGATCAAATTCAAAACACACATTTGTGAGAACCCATCAGTTCTCTGTTAGTTGTTAGTGATAAAGATATTAAAATGGTCTCAGCCTTTTCTTCAAAAACAGGTAGTTTTATAAAGGAAGGACATGTAAAGCATTCTTATAATCCACTGTGGTAGATGTAAATATAATCCAGATTTTAGCTGGGTTTTCTCTGACAAATGAAATCTAGATGTGATTTAAATTAACCCTATGCTAATTATAACCCTTACAGGTTGTGTGCAAGTTTTCTCCAGAAGTTTGAAGGCTTGAGTTATATCAAGAGTCACCTCTGGGTTTTATTTTCTCCCTTGTCTGAATGTTCCCTCAAATTCATACCTTTGTCCTTTGTTTATTTAACATAGAATAGAAGTTGTGTCTCAAGCTCTTTTAGGAATTAATATAGACAAATTCTCTCAATTAAAGTAAAAAAGATAATATCATCTACCTGTACTTGAATTTGCTACATATCCTTAAGTTGTTTAGTGTGTCAGACACATGATATTTGCATAGCAACAAAGTGAATAATTTTGAATTTTAGACATCCCAGTTCTCAGAAGTACTGCAATCGCTTTGCCATGATACGAAACCAATCCACTATTCTCTTCTTCATTTATCTTCTCTAAGCATTAGAAATAAAACAATACTAGGTAACATCTTTGAACTTTTAAAGATACACCCATAAACTTTAGAATAGCATCATATGAATAATATGTACCCCCAAATGTAAATATTACTATGATATTTTTATTTTGCACCTTTTTTTAATTTGATGATGTTAGAAAATCTTGCAAAAGCAAACTTACGAAGATCAAAACTGCATGGAATTTGGGGAAATGTCCTTTTAAAAATAGCACATTTAATTTTAATTTTGAAATATATTGGGGATATCCAAAGTGTATGTGAAAATTTATGAAGAAGGAAGAAGGAATTTTAATTGAAAAGACATTGAAACAGTTGATATGGAAAGGAATTAAGATCTCAAAATTGCTTGAGCATTAATTAGAGTGGCAAATGAGTATTGGGTGATGAAGTGTATGGATTGAATATATAGCCAGAAGGTAAAGCATGATAGGGTTATTTAGAAGATAGCATAAGGGATATTAATATCTAGCTTGTAAACTCTTTAGAGGCTAGTAAAGAGATTATGCCACGTGCTATAATAATTTCTAAATTATTTGGATCAAATAAACCTACCTTTTTAGTGTGAAAAAAAGAAAAACAAGATGACATTCAAAAATACCATTAAAATGATGTTATCAAAGAAGAATATAAGAGACTATCATAATAGTTTAAAAGAACACAAAAATCAATATATCTTAATGTTAATAAGTTATGTTATATTTTGTCAGTGTTACTGCATTACATAAATAGTCACATTATTCTCTAAATTAATGGAATGCTACATCCAAACCAAAGTGCATAAAGGCATGTACACATTTTTTATTTATTTTCATAGTAGTGGATTGCAGGTAGTAATTTGGATTTTATAATATTGAAAATGCATTGAGTAGAGTTTCTATATTTTATTCCTATGTAAAATAGTAACAAATATTACCTCTATTCACAGGTAATAGAAGTGAAATTTTAGTGGTTCATCTAGACCATGGAAATGTTGAAATTTTTGCTTGTACTTTCAGAGGACAAGTTATGGGCAAATTAAAACTGGAAAATCATATCTGCAACAATGTTTGCAAGGTATCCTACTGATCAAGTTCTAAATTTGAATCTCACACACACATATAGAGTCAGTGATCATATCATTTTTTGCGATAAAATATTTAGGAAAATGTGGCTACATTTTGCATATTTTCTTGAAATTATAAAAATTGTAGAAAGAGTATTGTTTTTCATAGTATTTAATAACACATTGTATAACTTTGTAAAGTGTGAAATAATAAAGGTATTCAATAAAATTTAAATGACACCAATACAAACCTATGCCATATGATTATGAAAATGCAGGATTTGTGTGGCTGATATTTTAAATATAAATGTGATTTTTTTGTTACTTGAAATTATTATTTGGTAGAGGAATGATTCACATTTAGTGTATCATGTCTTCCTGGCAGACACACCTGATACTTGTATAGAGTCAAAGTGAAATTTAAAATGATACAAATAATGTTTATGAACTAGACATATTAATAGATAAAACTTTCAAATTTAATTTAGGCATAGAAGAAGCTGCACATAGTGTTATCCAACATAATAATTACTCCAGAAAATTCTAGCATTACTAGTGATGCTATGCATATTTTAAAATATTAGCATATATTATAAAATATTCATATCACTTTAGGAGAAAATGAATTTGAAATATTGGCAAAATCATCGAAAAATGTATAGGCTGTCCTTTTTATATAATGATTTCTTCAGTTCATTAGCCACCTTTAGCTACAATTTGACTTTTTTTTTCTTTTATAGTCTAAACTATTTCAACAGTAAACATTGATGAAAGTTGAGAATAGAGAAATGCAGAGATATAAGAAGCAGTGCTTCAAAAACTGATTTGAGGTGAACAGATTGTCCAGCCTGAGCTCAAGCAGAGAGCACATCTGAATGCCACAGTTTCTCATGGTGAGTTTTGATTAATTAATCTTAATTTAGTGCTTACAGGTCTTTGAATAAATAATGCTGGAACCAATTCTGGAGTGTTGAAATTTTATAAACAATCATCCACTAGGACATAATCTAATTGGTATTTTATGGCCTGTCATTCACTTTTAAGTTTTACTCATCTACGTGGAAAAGAGATAATGTCAGGTAGCAATATTTAATCCAAAATGAATGATCAAGAAAAAATACTTTAAAAAATGAAGAGTTTACTTAATATTTGGCTGTTGAAAGGGTTAATCAGACACAATTTTGAATGAAATGTAGTAAACATGCTACTAAATGATTTATTTTAACTTGCTGTTGATTGATACTGGGATTCTTTGGATCAGCCCAGTTTATAAAATTAAATACTAATATAATACTTAACAACGTCATGCATTATTCTCTCTGAGATATGTATACACTCATATATATTCCTATCTTTGCTACTTAATAGGTACATTATTATCCTCAGTTTATAGATCAAGTGGGAAAAAATATAATTTTCCCAATGTAACAATGATGAGAAATGGTAAAGCTATTGTTCACACTGAAGTTGTCTGTTATTAAATCACCATACCATTGTGTATGTGAATACACACACACATATGAACATACATTATATGTAATTTGTATCCTGTTTATGTGTGTATAGGTATATGTGTAGATGTAGGCATACAGTCAAGGTTAATTTTCTCCTCTTTTTCACCTGTCATTGTTAGCTCAATATTAATTTCTCTTATAGAGACAGGTTGCCTTACTCACTATAATTTAAAATACTCTGAAGCACCAGGTATATGAATGCTGTCTTGTACTGTTTTGATTCATTTGAATAAAATATGTATAAGCACATTCAATATGGTTTCAACCAATACTTTATCCTTATAGAAGAGTAAAACCATAATGTTTTTCCTTCTAGAACATTTTAAATAAACTCTGCAAAGCCCAATAGAGCATTATCACATAAAATGATTTCAGTAGTTTATATGTAGCTATATGAATGTATTTTAGAGCTTTATCAAGAATGTTCAGTGTATTGCTTGCATTTTGGTATACATTTTAGAACCAAAATTGTTTTTAACAGAGTTTTCTTGACTTAATTTATTTTAGTTAAAAATCAAAATATGCTACAGAAATAAATTTTACCTAAAAATTACATATATTCTTAAAATAACTGACATCTTATAAAAATTAATAAATGTAAAGGTATATTTCTTAATTTTATAATTATTTAAAATATTGAAATGAAATGTTTTTGATTATAGTAACCAAATCATCACAAGAAACTCAATACTTTAACATGAATATTTTTATTATAAAATATGACATATATAGACCAACAGTGTTAATAGAGACGGTGTTTATTCCTCATCATAGATCTACTTAACATTATGAAGAATGATATTTCAGTATCATCATTTCAGTTGTAGTATCAATTAATTTACAATGGTCAGCTTTCGTCCCAGCACAAAGTGAAACCAATTTTGAACTTTCACTTTAAAGTCATTTCCTCTTTTGTAGAATTTATCAAATTTTAATTTTTTTTTTTGAGACAGAGCCTCAAGCTATCCCCCTGGGCAGAGTGCTCACATTTTAATTTTTATGATCAAAGAAATTTCATCACAACCAGTTTTTCAACTCCAACCTTGTTTCGTAAAAAAAAAAAAAAAAAAGATGCATATCACTAGCCTAAAAACTAAGTCATTGTAATGTCATATTTAACTCCTACATTTTTCCTTCAGGTAGATTTCATACATTGATCCATAAAGAGCAATTGAAAAATAAACACATGCTTTACTATGAGGGGTAATCTAGTGAGGGGTTTTTAAAATGGGAAAAAATATATATCATGATTTAAAAATAGGGATAGAATTATGATGTCCTCATTTGGGGAGAAGTGATAGATAATCTGAAAATGATTTAATACAGAGATAGAACTGTGCAATACTTTACATTCATTTGTCTGTTATATTGAAGGACCTAGAGCAAAAGCCTAATTATAAAAACTTTAGATCACGTATGTAGCACTCCTGGTTGCCATGGCAATAGTGATCTATCTGACACTAATGACATTGGAAAGTACATGCAAATGAAGTAAATCATAATTAATGTGAAGATTAATTAGTTATCCTGATCTTGGGGAACAGTCAGGGAATGCATTTTAAAACATTTATAATGAAAAGTATGAGGTCATTCTGTAAGAAGGGCAGATACTGTTTATAGGTTTAATATCTGATGAATATGCTCAAGAGAGATTGAGGTTATAATGTGGCATCTAAATTTGTTTCTATATCTGACTTTGTTTGAAGATAATGTAGGTCATAAAATGTGTTATTCTTCAATCTATTGTTCTGTCATTCATTTATTCTTGAAAGAACCATCAGTCTGGAAAATAGTTGAGTTGTCAATCTGTGGACATTTTTGTAGGAAAGGACAGGTTATATCAACCAGTTTCATGAATTGCACATTTTTCACTACTTGAGATATTTACCACTTATTAAATCAATTTATGTGTAATGATACAATTAATATAATTAATTGTGGTTTATGAAGCTCTTTCACAGTTTAAATACATGCATATCTAGTTTTTATACTTCTGGAATTCCTAAATATGAAAACCACAGTTCTTTTCACATGCATATTAATGCATACTAAGGATTTAAAAATTATAACAAAGACTAAGGACATAAATCATCAGAGAATGTGTTAGCAAATGAATTAGTGTGATACAAATTTTATGATAAATTGAGAGAAAAATCCACTTACATAATAGTAGCTCTGGAATTACACAATTTTCTTTAGTTGTTTCAATGTCATATGACAACATTCAAATATGTTACCATGATGTATTATTATATAAGTTAATGCAAAATTTAGGAGCCTAAAAGTATCATTTTAGTCTTCTTTTGATTTTATTGATCAGTACTTGAAAAAGACTTTAGCTGAGCCACTCATCTGAAAACATGATTCACTTATTCTTATTTTCTGGGAACTTCTCCTGACTGAGAAATTCAAAATGGCTTCACTTATTCGCCTCATACTGTTGCTGAAATGGCTGGGATAGAAGAGGTTGAACAGAAAAATCCCACCACTCACATTTCCTTTCTATGTCTGACTTGGTTTTCGTTTCAAAATGGGTTTTCTCTGAGTATTTTCTTTCTTTTTTTCTTTCTGTCTTTCTTTTTTTTTCCTTGTATGAAAGGTCTTTATTGCCGAGAGAGGGATGCTGCAGAGCAGCACCAGGAGGAGGGAGGAGGGAAGAGAGAAGAGGAGCGAAAAGAGGAGTGTGAAGAGGAGGGCAAAGAGGAGAGAGAGGAGAGTATTTTATTTCTTATATGACTATTCAAAATGTTCCAACTTATTCTGAGAGCAGCATCATTACAATCCTAAAAAAAGACAAAAACATCATAAGAAATCTACTGATCAAAATATCTCATGAGAATACATACAAAAGTCTTCAACAAAATATTAGCAAGTCAAATCCAACTATGTAAAATGAAATCTACCATGCCAACTGAGATTTATCCCAGTTATGCTTTTTTGCTTTCTTTTTTCCTTCCTTCCTTCCTTCCCCTCTCTCTCTATCATTTTTTCTTTTCTTTTTTTTTTTTTTTCACAGAATCTCACTCTGTTGATCTGGGTAGAGAGCTGTGGCTTCATAGCTCACATCAGCCTCAAACTCCTGAGCTTAAGTGATTATCTTGCCTCAGCCTAGCCAGTAGCTGACACTACATGTATTCATCACCATGTCGGGATAGCTATTGTATTTTTAGTGGAGATGGGGTCTTGCTCTGGCTCAGGCTGTCCTCGAACTCTTGAGCTCAAGCAATTCACCCACCTTATCCTCTCAGGTTCTAGGAGGTCTACCAGCTCTATTTCAATGTTGGAACTTCATTACGGTAATAAAAAAAGTATTTGACAAAATATAATACCCATCCATAATAATAAAAAAAAAACCTCTCAGAAAACATGAAAACGAGGGAAAGTTTGTCAATTTTATAAAGAATATCTATAAAAGCCTACAACTAGTATAATTAATAGTGAGAAACTCAAAGCATTTCCACTGAGATCAAGGGAAAGGCAAGCTTGTCCCCTCTTACCATTGCTTTTCAACATTGTACTGGAAGTCTTAGCTAATATAATAAGGCAAGAGAAGAAAGGAAAGGAAGAAAAGAAAAGAAAAGAAAAGAAAAGAAAGAAAAGAGGCATAAAGATTTGGAAGGAAGAAGTAAGACAATCTTTATTTATAAGTGACATGATTATTTATCTCGAAAGCCTGGAAGAATTAACAAACTATTCCTGGAAAGATAAGGAATTATGTCAGAGTTACAGGGCATATTAAGACACAAAATTCAACACATTTTATAGGCTTGCAACCAATAAGTGGAAACTGAAAGTAAAAATACATTTATATTAGCATAGAAAAGAAGAAATATGTACATATGAATCTATCAAAATATGCACAAGATGTACAAAAGAAAAAAAATATCTGATGAAGGACATCAAAGGATAGCCAGATAAATGGAGACAAATTCCATGTCCATGGTATGGAAGATCCAATTATCAAATGGTCATTTTCACCACCTTGATCTATAGACTCCCTGCAATCCCAGTCAAAATCACAGCAAGTAACTTTGTGAATTTCAACAAACTGATTCTAAAATTTATATAGAGAAGCAAAAAAAACCTGATGGTGAACACAATATATTGGAGAAAAACAAACCTGGAGTACTGACACTACTCAGCTTTAAGACTTATTATCAAAAAGAGAGAGAGAGAGATTTACCATAAAGCTGCAGCAATTGAGACAATGAAAATAAGACAAATAGATCCATGAAACAGAATAGAAAGTCCAGAAACTGATCCATGTAAATATTGTCACATGATCTTTGAGAAAGGAGCAAGGCAATCTGGAGAAAAGAGAGTCTTTTCAGCAAATGGAACTGGAAAAGAACTGGATGTCCAGTTGCAGGGAAATAAAAACAGACACAAAGTTTACAGGCTTTGTGAAATTAAATCAAAACGGATCACAGACTTACATGGAGAACACAATACTATAAAACACATAGAAGATGAAATAGGAGACTGTCTCGATGATCCTGGATAGGGTAATGTTTTAGTTCTAAAAGCAAAGTTCTGATCCATAAAATAAAAAATACATAACCTGGACCTCAGTAAAGTTAAAATGTTCTGCTTTGTAAAAAATACTATCAAGAAAACAAGAATACCACAGGCTGGAAGAAAATATCTGCAAAATATATAGCTTATAAGAGTACTATGATACAAAATATAAAATTAACCTTAAAAATGAGCAATACAAACATAAACAACCCAATTAAAAAGTCAACCAAAGACTTGACCAAATAACTCACCATAGAAGATATATAGATGTGAAATAAGCAGATGATAATACCCTTCATGTATTATCAGTTAATGCAAATGGGAAAATCAATTAAATAGCACCAAACCCCTATTATAATGGATAATGTCCAGGAAAAGCTAAACACTATCAAATACCAAGCTAACCCCAATACATACTAGTGAGGTTGTGGGGTGACAGGGGCTCGTTGATTATTTCTTGGAATACAAAATGCACAACCCTTTGAAAGGCAGTTTGGGTTTCTTACAAAACTGAGCGTACTCTTATGGTGTGATTTAGCAAGCATGCTCTTATAATCAATCACTGAAAGAAACTGAAAACTTAGGTCCACACCAAAACCTACACATGGATGTTTGTACCAACTTTATTCATAGTTCCCCAAACGTGGAAGCAATCACAGTGCTGGTCAGTAGGATCAACAAACTAGTACATAAAGGAAATACAAACGAATATCAGGGATAAACAAAGGAAATCTGATCAGGCTACATGTTCTACAATCCCAACTACTTTTGTACAACCTTTTGGAAAAAGTAATATCATGGAAGAAACGATCAGAGTTGCTAAGAGTTGGTTTGTGCGAGGGAAGAATGTTCAAGGCAGAGAGGATTTTTTAAGACAAAGAAATTACCTAGATTGTGTATATATGGAATCATACATTTTTTAAACCCATAGACTGTACACCACCAAGAGCACACTCCAACATAAACTCTGAGCTCTGAGTGATAATGGTGTTTTAATTTAGGTTCATCAGTGGTAACAGGTGAACTATTCTGCTGGAGCATTCACAGTGGAGAAAGCTAGCAGGGAGGATATAATGAAATCCTGGAACCTTCCACTCATTTGTGTTGTAAATCTAAAATTTTTTAAAAACAAAGTCTATTCAAAGAAGGGGACTTTTTGGCCATGGCTCAACGGCTTTCGAGGCACATCTTCAGAGCCACAGTATCCGGGCCTTCTGTGAAGTTTAACACCCAGGTAACACCATTCTTGCCCCGACTGGTTTGGTAAGAGCCCCCAGGACCTTTGCCTTCTTTCTCTTTTCAATCTTGAGTTTAGCCACTGACTAGTTCTCTCATACACTGCCTCTCCTAGAATACATGGCAGAAAGTGAAGAACAGGGTTTGGGTTGCAGTGGGGCTTCTCCTTCTTGGCCCTTTTGGTGTCAGGTTTATTCTATTTTTTGTTTTTTATTTTTTTTAATTTCAGATTGATCACTTGAGGGCACAAATGAATACATTATATCGTTTGCATTTCTAAGGTAAAGTTCATCTGTAGATGAACCCCTCCTCCAGGAGGTGTGCTGCACACCCAGGCTTCTTCTCTTTAATATCCAGCTTCTCACATTTTTCACCCCAAATCTTGCAAGATGGGAAAAAGAAGTAAGGTCTGAGATTACTGTTTATAATTCCTGGTCTCCAGGGCTACCTGTGATCTGTGTTTGCCCTGCCAAATGAAGTTGACCCTCACAAATTGGTATTTTAAATTTCATAAAATGAACTTAATTAAATAACTAATAGATTTTTTTCAGGAAAAATAAGTAAGTGAGAAATAAGAACAGGTGACAATCTTATCCATTACCAATGCAAACCCATGCTGTTTTGGAATTTTTGCTTATAATTACCATTATATATATATATATATATATATTTTTACTAAAGATACATAGAAAGTCTGACTCCCCAAAATGTGTATTTAGCTTATCACTGTCTTGTTTCTCTTAAATTGGCCAACCCTTGGGAAAATTTGGATTATTCAATTTTTTTAACTGAAGGTTTAAAAAAAAAAAAGGTTATTACTAGCTAGGGTTAGTGATTATGATGAACATAATACACGGTTTGCTGCTGTGCTGTGGTGACAGATAAGACATTACACTTTTCTCCGGTCATCAGTCCATTCCGGTTCTACCCTTATGGACACATTGCACTTGGGCTTATTGAGCAAACGTGTAGGAGAAAGATAATTACAGCAAGGTGACTCTTCTCTACTTGGTTATTGGGAGACATGTGTGAAGAGAATGTTCTCTACTGACCCTATCTGTGAAAAACTATACTTTGTGTTCATTATAAGAGATGTATTTAATAAGAGTCTTCTCTGGATACCCTAGTCACCAATCTTGATTTCTCAAACCATAACCAGCCATCCAGTGAGTCCGTTAACATCATCCATTAGACACTGCAAGACATCTGTGACTCTGCCTGCATTTTTTTTTACCCGAAAGGTGGAAATCATATATTTTACTCAAATTTCTGCCCACTGGACAGAAACTTTTAGCACTGTTTTTTAAAATCAACCCTGAAGAAGATCATTTCTCAGCAACCACCTAATTGTGGCTGATGCCAATTTGACATCCAGACTCAGCTGTAAACCCAGACCACGTAATTTCTTCTTTTCCTGTGAACAGTCATAGTACACACCCCATGAGGTCGTACAAGTGTTTTGAGGAGATGTAGGTAAACAGCAGGATCAGGTGTTGTGGTGGTCTGAGCCACCTGTGCCTGTCATTTATCTGTATATTTTCAGACCTGTTTGGCTCTAGTTTGTATACACATTTCTATTTAAGGATGGAATGCTGCTGTGTGTGCTTCAGATAGCACTGGGTTTATAATCGGTAGCTACGTTCAAAAGGACATGTGTCCCATGGCCAGGTATCATGATTCCTCAATAGTCACCATAAATCTTGAAAAAAAGTCTCAACATTTTAAGACATGAATGATAATTAAAGGCACAAGAAAATTACCTGTATGTATTATTTTCATTTCCAAACTCTGTCCACTGCAATCATGTAGCTGCTGGTTGGAATCCCCATACCTGGACCCATGTTCCTGTGTAGATTCTCCTATGGCCAAGTTCCTGTAAGGTTTTAAAAAAGAAAGAAAACCAGCAGCTAAAAACAATATTCCTTCTGTTTTATAGAAGGTTTTGTGTAACATACCAGCTCCAGTTTAAAGTGAACCAGCTAAAGACTCCTTTGGTGGTGTTTTTTATTTTCTTTTCTTTTTAGGCATACTTAGTGTAGATGTCAAGGTCACCGATGACAAGTGAAAACATATATAGTTGATAGAACATTGACCAACCATAAAAACAGATAGATGAAGATTATAGATAGACAGGCCTAGCTACAGGATGAACTTATCTACTTGTGCTTTAATTTATTATTCCTCTCAAACATTGCATTTTATATTAATACAAATTGAAGATGTGTGGCAATCCTGCATTCGGCAAGTGTATTAGTAGCATTTTTCCAACAGTGTGTTCTTACTTGATGTCTGTCATATTTTGGGAACTCTCACAACATTTCAAACTATTAATTATTATTATTATATCTTTCAGGGTGCTCTATGATCAGTGATCATTGATGCTACTGTTATAATTATTTGGGGGGACAGTGGGCTGTGCACGTATAATAAACATAGTGTGTGTTCTGGCTGCTCCAATGACCGGCCGTTACACTCTCTCCTTCCCTCTCCTTGAGCCTCTCTATTTGGTAAGACTCACAATGTTGAAATGAAGCCGATTAATAATCCTTCTTTGGTTGCCTAGCGTTTAAGTGGAAGTAAGAGATGTACATATCTCTCTTGAAATAAAAGCTATAAATGATTAAGCTTAGTAAGGAAGGTCTGTCAAAAGCACAAATAAGCTGAAAGTTAGGCTTCTTGCACCAAGCAGCGAGCCAATGGGAATACAAAAGGTAATTCTTGGAGGAAATTAGAAGTACTATTCCAGAGGATACAACAATAAGACATTGAAATAGCCATATTATTGCCCTGGGGAATGATTTAGTGGTCATAATAACAGATCAAAGCAGTCATAACATTCCCTTGACTCAAAGCCTGATCCAGAGAAAGGTGCAAAATGTCTACAATCTTAAGAAGGCTGAGAGAGGTCACGAAGGTGCAGGCAATCAGTTTGAAGCTACCAGTGGCTGTATGCAAGCTTCAAGAGAAGAACCATGCCCGTCACATAAAAATATAAGGAGAAACAGGAAGTCCTAATGCAGAAGCTGAAACAAGGTAATCCAGAAGATCCCGTTAAGAAAATTGGTGATGGTGAGTACACTAAACGTCAGATTTTCAAAGTAGACAAAACAGCCTTCCATTGGAAAGTGACCCCATGTAGGACATTCACAGCTAGAGAAGAGGTATTAATGCTGTTTTTTGCCCTGTAAATGGAACAACAAAACCTTCCTGGCAGCGTATTTGTTTGTATTATGGATTACTGAATATTTCAAGCCCACTGTTGAGAGCTACTGCTTTAGGCAAAGAACAAAATAAAACAAAACAAAAGTTGTCTTTCAAAATATTGCTGTTAACTGACAACGCACCTGGAAACCTGGGAGCTCTGACAAAGACGTGTGAAGAAGTTAGTGTAGTTTTCCTGCCTGCTAATACAGCACGCATTTTATAGTCAATAAATCAAAGAGTTTCTAAAAACTCTTAAAAAAAAACATGGCTAGTTTCTAAAAAAAGCGAAAAATTTCAAAATTTGATTTTAATATTTAAAAATACACTTTACAAGCCTGCCACAACAAGAAATTCCTATGACTGATCTGGGCAAAACAAATTGAAAAAACTTCTGGGAATGGTTAACCATTCTAGATGCCATTAAGGACATTCACCATTAATGGAAAGAGGTCAAAATATCAACACTAATAGTAGTTTTGAAGAAATTGAATTCCATCTTCCAGGATAATTTTGAGAAGTCTAAGACTTCAGCAGAGGAAATTATTTAGACCATCTGGAAATAACAAGAAAAGTTGAATTAGAATAGAAGCCCGAATTGCAGCAATTTCTTGATAAAACCTGAACTATTGAGGAATTGCTTCATATAACTGAGCACGGAGGGCAGTTTCTTTTTTTCAACCTTCTGTCCCCCTGTCCCCAATACCTGGCAATTGCCTTTTTAAGGTTGAAACTCTTTGTGGTGGAGGTGCTGTGAACATTGTTGAAATTACAACAAAGTATTTAGAATAATACATGAACACACAGGGTTTTTTGTTTGTTGTTTGGGGGCGAACAGAGTCTCACTATTCACCCTGGGTACAGTGCCATGGCATCACAGGTCACAGCAACCTCAAACTCTTGGGCTTAAATGATTCTCCTGCCTCAGCCTCCCAAGTAGCCAGGACTACTGGCACCTGCCACAATGCCCAGCTATTTTTTTGTTACGAAACTTTCTGGCTTAGTTTCTATTTCCTCCTTTCTCTGAATTGCCCAGAATCATTTTAATTTTGCTTTACATTGTTGTGTTTTTGCTGTATTTGTCTTGGCTTCACTTAATGAACCTTTATACAACAAAAGAACTCTGAAGAGTAGACTCTTTCAATTACCACAAACATTTGATTTTTACATTTGTCACATATTTATAATTATATTTAAATAGCAAGCCAGAAATAAAAACTACAGGGGATTGAGCTTGGCTTATCAAAAAAAAAAAAAATTCAGATTTCTCATTTTACCAACAAAAACATACGCTGTCAAGTCTGAAATGCACAGTGTCTGTAGTTGAATCTAGAACTTTGCATCCTCTATAAAGGTTCCTCGTGTTATAGTGTTCATAATATTTTTAACTAGAATGTAGGATAAACACACTTAGTAATGATTCATGGCCATTACTTAAGTTTCTATTTCTTTCCTAGAAAATATTTGCATATTTCTGCTCTCACTGAACAACGTAAGGGGAATTGTGCTGATCCACCTTGGTGCTGTATATATTCATTAATGTGATGAATAATTATTGAATAACTATAATGTATTAGGCACAATTCTCTGTATATGGTGGATATCTGCAAGAATATGTATTTCTGACCTTCATAGAATGTATTAGCTTAATTTTCCAACAAGTTAAATCCATTTCCCACCACATATTATTTTTTATTCTTCTTGGTGTTGTTTTAAATTCTTTTTTTTTCTTAAGTCATATACACATAGATCATGAATACATTTATGCATATGTGGGGTACAACGTGTTGATTTTTTTATACAATCTGATGTGCTTACATCAAACCAAATTATTTAGATTACTAGCCATATTTTTATTACTTATAAGAATCTTTCCATTTAACATGGCTAATTTCTTTTTTTTTTTTTTTTTTGAGATGGAGTCTCAAGCTATCCCCTTGGGTAGAGTGCCATGGCATCACAGTTCATAGCAACCTCCAACTCCTGGGCTCAAGCGTGTCTCCTGCCTCCACCTCCCAAGTAGCTGGGACCACAGGCGCCCGCCACAACACCCGGTCATTTTTTGGTTGCAGCCATCATTAGTTGTTTGGCGGGCCCGGGCTGGGGATTTGAACCTGCCACCTTAGGTGTATGTGGCTGGCGCCTTAGCCGCTTGAGCCACAGGCGCCCAGACAACATGGCAAATTTCTAAGAACCAAACTGATAATTCAGTAATCTTTTTCTAGTAAATGTATCTCTTCGCTTGGATTCCAGGCTTTACAATATATAATGAGAATATACCAGAACCATGTACATCTCTGAATAGTATTTTATTCCTTTCAGTTCACCAAATACTACCTTTTTAAAAAGCGACTTAAATATATTTCTTTTATAGATGTTTTCTTTCGTTAATAAAACAATAAGTAAGTTAATAAAATTAATAAAATTTTCAATTATAAAATGTTTACCTGATTTGAATGAGACCCTGAAAATACAAGTTAAAAAAGGTAAATGTTATGTATCTGACACTTGCATTCTGGATTGTAATATCATTTTTTTGGTGAATATTATATTTTCAGTCCTCTTTAGCTACTTAAGGCAGCAATATGAAAAGTGTATCATTATGGATTATACAGTGAATACTGATTACCTGATATTTAATCATTGTCCAAAGTGTGATAAAGTCTTATTTATTCTTTTAGCAGATATCATTTAATTTCTATGTTCTCTTTTATCTTAAAACAAATATGACTTTAGTAATTCAAGAACTTAGAGTTCACAAAATTTCATTAACTTTACTTGTCCTCTAATTAATGCTGCTAATGAGGAAGTGACACACGGTTGTTACAAGCTGAGTCTCCAGAGCTGAGTTTAAACCTAATTCCACCGCCTACTATCTCCTTGACTTGTGAATTTCCTTAGTTATCTTTTTCTCATTTTTCTCACCAAAAAATGAGGTTAATAATTGCTTGTAGATCATAGGGTAATTGTAACAATTAAAGTAGCAAATACATAGAAAGAATTTAGGAAAATAATTGGCACACCTAGATATATTTAAAAGTGTCAATCACCTCTTTGTTGTTATCTTGTGTTGTTATAGTTATTATTATCCGATTGCTTTAATATGGATGAATTAAAAAGTGAATTATCCGTAAAAGGCATGGAGGTCAGATTGCAAAGCTGCAAGTATATCAAAATTATATTCCTAAATATCTTGAAATTATTAAATGAGTTTGGAGGAAAAGCTCATGGCATTTTAATAGGTCATATAAATAAGAGTTCTGTATACTAGTAGTTTTATATTGTAATAATATTAATCCAATAAGTAAAATAAGCACTGGAAATTGAAGTAATTAAAACTGAAAATAATGTTTCCCCCTCCTTTGCCCAGCGGAACACTGCTTTATAATATGGCATACAGGTATTTCTAATTTAATACAAAAGCAGGGTGTTGCAGAAGAAACATTATCACAGTTTCTAATTAAAAAGTAACATAAACTATTTATGATAGATAAGTGTGCTTCTGAACTAGACATACATTTCAGAAAGACTCATTGGCTCGGCGCCTGTGGCTCAGCTCAGTGCCTGTGGCTCAATCGGCTAAGGCACCAGCCACATACACCTAAGGTGGCGGGTTTGAATCCAGCCCAGGTCCGCCAAAACAACAATGATGGCTGCAACCAAAAAATAGCCAGGCCGGCACCTGTGGTCCCAGCTACTTGGGAGGCTGAGGCAGGAGACTCGCTTGAACCCAGGAGTTGGAGGTTGCTATGAGCTATGATGCCACAGCACTCTACCCAAAGGGACCGCTTGAGACTCTGTCTCAAAAATAAAAAAAAAAAAAAGAAAGAGATATTAATAGAATAAAAATATAGATATTACAAAAGCTAAGTATATTCATGAACCAAAGTTGGCTGCTATAGAGATTTTGCCTTTCTTAAGTTCCATGCCTCACTTCATAATAAAACACTATAAATCTTTCCTTCTAGCAATAGGCTAAGTTAACCTTCTGTCCTTACAAAACGTGGCAAATAAGATATTCTTTGTTCAATAGATAATAAGATGCACTATTCCTGGGTAGAAACCAGTTAATTCATAGAGGTCCTCCAATCATATGTGAAGGTCTTATCACTGGTGCCAGGACTGAAGTTGCTGCACATGATGAAGATAATTAATATTTAGGGTTTCTGGGAAAACAGGGAACGTTTTGTTTTGGGTGAAGAATATATATGTGTGAAAATTCCAGGGTGTATGAGTGAGGAGAGGGGAACAGAAATATGTTCGACGCCTCATAGAGTATAGAAGATGTGACCATGAAGTTCACACACTCATCATGGAAAAGGTGCTCCATTCCCCACTGCTGAAAGTCACTATAGTCACCTGTGAGGCACTTTTCTGGGAAGTTTTGCAGGAGGCCGACACCTAGTCCACAGTTGAAAGCAATTGTGAAACTTCCCGGATGGCCATCGGAGCTTCCATCCTATTCCTTTGATGTCCTGAATATCATGAAATCATCTTCCTTTCACTATTTCCCTTATATTTAGGTTAATTAAAAAGTCATAAGAAAATTGAAAACATAATTGTAGAATCTACGATTTGTACGGTTATGTGATTTGGGGTAATATCATTCAGTCATAAAGAAAATGGCGTAGCATCAGAGGGACAATAGGCTGGGTCTGTGATCTGTGGGTTCTTAAAGTGTCGACAGAGAGGAAGCAGACCTGAGGGTTTTGTGGATAATGTTAACAAACTGTATAATGACCAGATATGAATTTTGGGATAAGCAGATAAAAATAATCCTGGATCACAGTAAATATGAGCTACAAATGCAAAAAAAAAATAAGAAGTTATGTCCTGGAGGTGGGATAAAAGAAATCGAGATTTTAAAAGCACAACTTTGCTAACACGGACTGAATAACATCAAACAACAAAATAAAAAAATATATTTACCAGATTTTATTTTATTTTATTTTTTGCTTTTAACTTATCACTTTCTGGCCTGGAGAGTAGTTTAATTTGTTAATAGTACAATATTTATTTGTAGGGAGTATCAATTATGTAAACCATGATTTCTGTAAAACATTAATGTACTTTATTCTCTATAATAAACCTTCATATTTTGGCCTTTTCCAGTGCTCTGGCTCTAAGTATGATCACCCCATAGGCCAGAAATTCTCAGAACCTTTCATTTCTTCTTTCATGCCATGCATTCTGGGATCGCTGAGATTTATACCACATAATAGAACATATTAGAACTCTTCTCTTGATTAGTTCTTCTTTGTCTGGCTAACTTTGGCTCATAGTTCATGTTTCTGCTTTAATTGTGAATTTTCCAGGAAGTATTTGCACCTTGCTCTGCCACTCCTGCAGAAAGGTGGGGGAGCCTTCTACACCACCAGAAAATGCCTCACACGACTAGTTTTACATGACATTATTGAATTTCCTTTTCCTATATTCAAAATGAGTATTTAGAGCAACCTTCAAAATCCTTATGAGACTCATCAATATCTGTTTTAACAAGGTGTACACAGATTCTAGGTGAACATTAATTGCTCATGACCTCATTACGGGAATCTTCCATCAGGAAGCCGCTCTCCCATTGAATGTCTTTACTTTTGCTTTCTGGTATCTCTTAACATGCAGGGACTCAATGAGGACTATATGTTATGCAACTTATGTTACCTGAACATAACCTTTATTATATCTGTGTCACCTGTGTTTACCCTGCTATCATTTGCCTATGGTAAAGAAGTAAACATTTACTGGCACAGTCACAAATATTATTATCTATATTTTTCAGTGTCTGGGAAGGGGTAATTACAGGATTCTTCAAACATTTCTCTCCAGCATTGCTGCCTGGGGGTGTCTTGTTCTCTCAGCCACCATTGTCGGCACCGGCATTCTGGATCCACTGTTTTCCTCATTTTTAACTCCTCTTTTGGCTCTGGCTCTGGTTCTCTGCAGTTATATATACTGCAAAACATACACCTTGACTGCTGGCAGCTGCTGCAGCGTGTTCTGTGAATGCCGACAGAACTGCGGATTGTGCCCAGGCAGAATGTGCGGTAGGAGCTGCTCCCTTGTGCCTCTGTGACTCGGGGCTGCTCCCATCCGCAATCGCTTAATTCTTCCGCAGCAACGATGCTAAGGTTCTCGTGTTTCACAGAGATTCTTTAGTGAGGCACATCTTTTAGGATTTCCTTGGTTCTCCTCTCAGAGACTCAGATCCACGTCTATGAGTTTTTGAATAGAGAATTAAATTTATACATTTGCTCAGCCATTTGCTCATTTATTTGACATACTTTTTAAAGTTTCTATTAAACATTATTGTGTTGTGAGGCAGGGAGAATATAATGAAGATTCTGCTCCTTACCAAATCAAGTGTATAGTCCAGTTTAGGAGAATAATTATTCAAGTTTTTTTTTTTTTTTTAAAGAATGATATATTCCGAAATATTTAGAAAATACAGCTTGGGTCAGAAATTCCGAATGGAGTAATAAATGAAATTAACTAAGCACCTACCCTCTTGGAAGAGAAGCCTCTGCCCTTTAGAGAGATAGTTAATAAAAAATAAAAGCATATTGCCGTGCTCCAACTTAATGGGGATAGTGTAAGGGAAAATGTCACAACTTTGGGGAGTGGGACACAAATGTAATAGGGACTCTAACAGATGAATGTACTGTAACCTCGTGGTTTGTACCCTCACACTAACCTGCAAAAAATATTTAAAAAATAAAGCATAAACTAAATAGTAACTGTTATTTAAAACAAAACAGAATAGAACTCTATGTTATATGTTGAATTATGGAGTAGTGTAATTTATTATTTTTTTTTTTTTTTTTTGAGACGGAGCCTCAAGCTATCCCCCTGGGTAGAGTGCCATGGCATCACAGCTCATAGCAACCTCCAACCCCTGGGCTCAAGCGAGTCTCCTGTCTCTGCTTCCCAAGTAGCTGGGACCACAGGCGCCTGCCACAACGCCCGGCCATTTTTTGGTTGCAGCCATCATTGTTGTTTGGCGGGTCCGGGCTGGGGATTCGAACCCACCACCTTAGGTGTCCGTGGCTGGCGCCCTAGCTGATTGAGCCACAGGCGCTGAGCCCTTCTTACCATTTCTGAGGCCAAGTTCACCTCCTGGAAGGGGCTGCACCCTCTTCCCACTTCCACCCTCAGGCTTATGCACACAGACCAGAGGAGGAAGCACCTGCAAGGCCAGGCTCCCTGGACCTGCTGTTTGGGGCTGAGTCTATTGTCTGGGGAGGGAGCTTGGATGTGCTGAAGGATATGGGGAGGGGATGGGGGGCCAGGAGGCCTCACAGACCAAGACTTTCCTGCGGGTCAGTATACCAGTCCCTTCTCTGACCCTTTTGGACCACTGGAATGAACTCTTGAGGTTTAGAACAACCGTCCTCATGGGACCAGCTGGGAGTCCAATAGGGGAAGCATCTGGATGGTGACCCTGACATTAGGCTTTGGTGTCCCTGACAATCTTGAGGGGTCTTGCTCGCTTCCAGCCCCTGCTCCAGTAGCCCTAGCAGGGCTTTAGGGAAGTGATGGAGGAAGGGTCTTCCTCTACCCTTGTGGCCCTTCCTCCTTCTTCCTGAGGAAGAAAGGGGCCCAATCTGGGAGCTCTGTTCTACAAAACCCCAAATGGTCCTCACTTTCTTCCTTCACACCCTGGAGACCCCTCTGATGTCCTTTTGAGACTGGAAGACACATCTTTGGCCTGTGCCCAGCTCTGAGGAACTGCCCATTGCCAGGTTCTGATTCAGCCTTCCCTTGCCCTTGGTTATGTCCCTGGATCTCCTCTTCATCATTCGAGATCTTTCTACCTTTCCTCTGTACTTCTCTCTCTCTCTCTTGTTTTATACACATGTGGGGCCTAATCTCTGATACAAAGCAGGAAATCTCTTTGTCATCAAGCCTTTGCCAGCTCAAATATAATACATGTGGCAGAGTTAGGCCCATTTGAAAACTTAACGAATGTGCCAGAAAGAAAACCACCCTAATTCCCTTGCACTTCTCATTCGACTGACCGCCCCCCCCCATCAAATCTCCTCTCACCTCCTTCCTAATACCCCTACACTTGGCTTCTTCTTAGCTAGAAAACCTCCCACAATGCCAAGGTCACCAGGAGCGCTTGCATCCTCACTGCCCTGTTAAAGTCACTATCACTGTGAGCCCCAACAACTGTAAAGGCTTCCTAGCTAGTATTATTGGCCTTACCTCTTCAAGCCATTTCCATCCAGTTGTTAAAATCTAAATGATTGTATTGCTTTTTGTTTGTTTTTCTTTTTTTTTTGAGACAGAGTCTTACTATGTCACCCTCAGTAGAGTGGTATAGTGTCACAGCTTACAGCAACCTCAGACTCTTGGGCTCAAGTAATCCTCTCGTTTCATCCTCCTGAGTAGCTGGGACTATAAGTGCTTCTATTACACCTGGCTATTTTTTAGAGATGGGGGTCTTACTCTTGCTCAGGCTGGCCTTGAACTCCTGAGCTTAGGCAATCTACCTGCCTCAGTGACCCGGAGTGGGAGTGGTAGGATGACAGGTGTAAGCCACTGAATCCAGCCTGAGACTTTTTTTTTTTTTAAGCCAGAACAGCCAGAACACTCAGCTATTTTTTTGTTGCAATTTGGCTGGGGCTGGGTTTGAGTCCACCACCTTCAGTATAAGGGGCCGGCACCCTACTCACTGAGCCACAGGTGCCACCAGAGACTTTTTTTTTTTTTTTTTAAGACAGAGCCTTGGCTTGGTGCCTGTGGCTTAAGTGGCTAAGGCACCAGCCATGTACACCCAAGGTGGCGGGTTCAAATCCAGCCCAGGCCCACCAAACAACAATGATGGCTGCAACCAAAAAATAGCCAGGCATTGTGGCAGGCACCTGTGGTCCCAGCTACTTGGGAGGCTGAGGCAGGCACTTGAGCCTAGGAGTTGGAGGTTGCTGTGAGCTGTGATGCCATAGCACTCTACCCAGGGAGACTACTTGAGGCTCTGTCTCAAAAAAAAAAAAAAGACAGGGCCTCAGGCTATTGCCCTGGGTGGAGTGCCTTGATGTCACAGCTCAAAGTGACCTCCAACTCCTGGGCTTAAGCAACTCTTTTGCCTCATTTTATTTTTAACAATAAAATCATGGGCGTC